>JANSLP010000143.1:0-75095 GCA_029298735.1 Ophiostoma sp. CBS 140.51
AAATATAGTTTTATTTTTTATTAATATAGACTTAATAAATATAACTTATAACTACGGGTCCGGTAATACGTAACGAGTAAGTTATTATTATAGTTATTATAAATAAGTAGCCACGATAACGAGTGTTCGGCGATTACATCTAGATGCGAAGAGGCGAAGGTGGGTGTAGTATTACGACAAGACTAAGTCTTACTTCTCCTCTCTTTTTAAAAGGAGAGGAGAGGCACTTATTTCTATGAAGATCTTCTTTAGCTCTGCGTGTTATGATTCGGGAAGACAGGTAGTCACGATGGGGAGTCGCTGAAGGGGTTCGATGATTCGAGGGCGAAGGTAGGTATTACATTTAACAAAGACTAAGTCTTGCCCTTCTCAATCCTTCGGATTGAGAGAGGGCCCCTTTTCTATGGGAGCTGTTCACTAGCGCCACGCGGGCGAGTCGCCGACTTTTAGTCAGCTGACTCCCCAGCCACTGCACTAGCCACAAATCGAATGATGTTGGTGACCAAGATCATGACACTGCGCTGGCGAGTCGCTGGCGAATGGGGCGGCCCAGCCGCCCACTAGCCACTTCGACGCCACGCTGGCCCAGCCGCCTTAGTCATGGTCACGTGACTAAGTGACCAAGGTCATGACATAACTATAATATGATAGGCCGTGCTAATATTAATAATAAAGCTTATAAGCTAGCTGAAGGGAGTTTAAATTTAAAGGTAACGATATGTTACGTAGAATATAGGTGTCCCGCTCACAGGTGGTAGTGCTATACTAAATGGGCATTGGCGTATGTGGCTGACCCGGTGCGTATAGTGATTTATCCAGTGTGTGGAACCTGCAACTGCGAGGCGAGTAGGCAGTCACCGTTAACACACTAAAGCCACTATAAGGAGTCAGCCACACAGGCGACTTACATTTATCGGATAAACAATTGGCCAGAAACCAATGGACAAGAGCGCCAGGCAACAAGGCGCCAACATACAGAACTGGAGCAAGTCGAAACCAAGCAATCGAGCACACCGCGTCCATCAACGGCCACGGATTCTGCGGATAAAGAAAACAACAACCGAAAGAAAACAACAACCGAAAGAAAACAACAACCGAAAGAAAACAACATTGACGACGCGAACATTCCGAGCACACACTGCACATAAACCACATATCACAGCCTCCGCCATGTCTACACGACAGGCGACCATGTGAGCAGCCCTTACCTGGCCGAATAAAACCACTTCCATACACCCCGAGCTAACCAGAGATTTTTATCAGGTCGCTGTATCGTCGGGCATTGAAGCTGTCCCTCGACTGGGCAGTCCATAGACACCTATGGCGTGGACAGGCGCTCTACATCCGATCTCTATTCGAGGCAAACAAGAACATTGCGAACCCGAGGCAACAAAGGGTGAGGCCCATAGCGGCGCATGGAAAGACAGGGCGACCTAAACACCACGCAACGAAGCTGACACCTGTACACAGGCATTGCTTAAAGAAACCGAGAACCTACTAGAAAAATGGAAGCACCCGGAGCCATATGCGTTTCCGACTGCACCAGGCGGTCAGTCTAAAGTGGCACCCACAAAGCAGCCGACATGGCGATTGGCATGGCGATTTGACCGATGTTCAGCCCAGCTAACCCTATACAAGGCTCGAAATATGAAAGAAACCTGCCGGCACCGATTCTCGATCGTACGTATACCACAATTGAATTATCATGGTACAAGGCTATCCAGCTACTGACCCGAACACAACGAGCAGCGCCTCCACCACTCAAGTTTTAGGAACCGATATTGCATACAACGTGTCGCCAGACAAGTCGAGACCGGGCTGGCCATGGCGTAATTAGATAACCTTCCACGGGACAACAGACGGGGGAAGGAAGTTCACGTGCACACGCTAGGGTTGCTTGTATCTGCACAGACAGATAGGCAAGGCCAACACGGCGCCGCCTCGGTCCTTTGACCGCGAGCTGACTTGCATATAAGTGTCGACCTGACGCCGTCAATTATTAACCACAGCGGACGACCTGTTTAGAAAAAAAAATGCAGTTGTGGCAAATTGCTCGACACGAAGAAAAACAAATCAATGTAGAGATAATCAGTCAATATGTCCAGACCGAGGAAATATGTATTATAGTAAGACATATTGACAGCCAGAGAAAAACAAATCAATGTAGAGATAATCAGTCAATATGTCCAGACCGAGGAAATATGTATTATAGTAAGACATATTGACAGCCAGAGATACAAACGTCCACATATACGCGGATACCAGCGTCTAAAGAAAACCCCGTGCGAAAAACGAGAAGGTAATAACTGAGAACAAAACAGCACAACGCAAACACAAAACATTTAAGTCCCAAAACAAAGACAGGAAATCAAAATATTATCTCCTCATTCGTGACCCGTTTGCCGTAAAATAAATAAATGAACAGATGGGGCTTTAATGTACAACCCGAGCATAAAAAAAACAACCAAACCATAGTGAATCCGTGACCCCATTGTGATGACACCCAAACAATCCCGAACAGGATAAAGAAACTATAAAAAAACCACAAAACCATCTACAGCTCCTGGCTGGCGTTCTTGCCAGCCTTGCCGGTCTTCTTGGGCAGGAGATCTTGACAAAAGTTAGAAAAGCAAGTCCAAAAAAAAAAGAAGAACAAGAAAAAAAACATACTCTGGTGAATGTTGGGCAGAACACCGCCTTGTGCGATAGTGACATGACCCAACAGCTTGTTCAGCTCCTCATCGTTCCGAATAGCGAGCTGGAGATGTCTGGGGATGATACGCGTCTTCTTGTTGTCACGAGCAGCGTTTCCTGCCAGCTCGAGAATCTCAGCAGCGAGGTACTCGAGGACAGCAGCGAGGTAGACAGGGGCACCAGCACCGACACGCTGGGCGTAGTTGCCCTTCCGCAACAGACGGTGAACACGACCGACAGGGAAGGCCAAGCCAGCCTTAGAAGAACGACTGGAAAGAAACGCAATGTTAGACAGAGAATAGGAGACTGGAGAGAAGAGACAAAACACTCACGTCTGCGAGTTCTTGGAACCGCTGGCCTTGCCGCCGGACTTGCCGCCTCCAGTCATTTTGATGGTTGAAAGTTGGGTTGTGTTGGGAGAGTGGGTAGAAAAAGTTGAGAGTTAGCAAAGAGATGCTTGTTTGTTGAATGATTTGTTGCGAGTGTAGATGTATGGAAAAGAAATTCGAATGCAGATGGCGGAATATTAAAGGTGGTGGGGGATGGTTGGTTTTTAAGTAGTTTTCGCGCCGTGAGTTGCGCGAACACGGATCAGCTGCCCGCGGTTTAACGCTAGTCCAAAATAGGACACGTCCTCCCAAAGTATCAACAATGGAGATCTGGGAAATAAAATAGGAAATGGAATACTCCGCACAGGGCGGAAAAAGCGAAGCAGTGAAGGCTGCACCTGTGCATAATTGCGCTAAGGTAAACGCGCCTCCCTCCTTTTTTCTCCCTCCTTTTTGTCTTTCTTTCACATATGCACACGGAAATCCCGTGTACGATACTCTCTAAGAGGATTCTATTTATTCCCCACACCTGATGCGTACTTCGTCATGACGCCTGCCCTTGGCAACGATTTGGGATGGCGTCTGCTCTCCTCTTTTCCTGTCTGCTTATGTAAGATGAAACCCCCGGTTTTTGAGAAATCGAATTCAAGTGCATTATTACTCTGTAAATACGAAGCGACCGCACAAAAACAAGACCCGCACAGCCGCGGCAGATTCTCAATTGTTGTCCCCTTGGGGATTTGTTGCCCGCACTGAGTACTCCGTAGGATGTGGATTTTTTGGTTCGAAATGGGCTGCATTGCATATGCGATGTTATTTTACGAATGCGATGTTTGTTTTTCACGACGTGCTCACATCGCTCGGATAAAGTAAACGAGGTCAATCGACTCGGGCTCCTGCCCTCAAAGGACCAAGGCGCTGTTTCCCAATATACAGGATAAAGATATTGAGGACAGCTCTGGCAACTGTTTGTTGCGATATATTTGGCAGGCACTTGATAGGTTACGGCCGGGTGGTGCATCACTACAGAGTGTGTACGGGTGTTTGCGAAGCAAGTGGCATCGAACACAAATTGAGGTTACTTGTTTAACCGAGTTGACGATGGACAGACTAGAACATCACATCTCGCACATTTTTTTTTCCGTCTAAGGTGAGCCGTTGCTTGACCGATCGAGGAAGGGCCCATTGATAAAATGCCCCAGTCGCAGTTCAGCGAGGCTTGCTGGTGTTGTCCAGGAACCTCCTGGCAGTGGGGGGATATTGCTTATGTTCAATCTCGTGGTACGCGACCTTTACGCGTTTCTGCTGAAATGGGCAATCGGGCCCCGCAATAGTTTCCATGCCAGTCCTTTGAAAGCGCGTTTTATTGGCTGGATCGGGCTCTGAAGAAAACAGTGGCTCCCCTCAATCATCCCCACTCTCAACCAATGGCAGTAGCTTATGAAGTGGAGTATCTGTTGCTGCGTTTTGTTTTCTTTATTTCTAAGGGTAGGATGTCTCCCTGACCTGCCCGTCCCACAGCTCGACGCGCCCCGCCGACTCCAAAACAGCCAGCACAGACTGTACTAGCTAACGCCTGTCGCGCGAAATCAGCACACCTTTCGTGTCTAGCAATCAGCAATAACCGCACCGCTGTCGCGTCCAGATACAAAAAGGCTGGTGCCCCCCAAATTTCTGAAAGTGTCTTTTTCTTATTAAATATTTTTCCATCAACGATTCTCAACGCCAGCCAGCTTTATCAGCCATCATCACCACACTTCTTCATCTTTCGCATTATTTCACCCCCAAACCAACAAACCGACCTCAAAAATGCCTCCCAAGGCCGCTGACAAGAAGCCCGCCTCCAAGGCCCCCGCCACCGCCTCTAAGGCGCCGGAGAAGAAGGATGCTGGCAAGAAGACTGCCGCCTCCGGTGACAAGAAGAAGCGGACCAAGGCCCGCAAGGAGACGTACTCTTCCTACATCTACAGAGGTTTGTCTTTTAAAATTGATTTCTCTCTTTCTCAACGCGAACTTCGACGGCAAAGTGCACGTAACTAACAAATGTAAATAGTCCTGAAGCAGGTCCACCCTGACACTGGTATCTCCAACCGTGCCATGTCCATCCTGAACTCGTTTGTCAATGACATTTTCGAGCGCGTTGCCACCGAGGCCTCGAAGCTCGCTGCCTACAACAAGAAGTCCACCATCTCTTCCCGAGAGATCCAGACCTCGTAAGTCATTAAATTAGAACTCCCATGTTGAGGAATAAAATTGCCACTAACACTCACAGTGTTCGCCTGATTCTTCCCGGTGAGCTGGCAAAGCACGCCGTGTCGGAAGGCACGAAGGCTGTCACCAAGTACTCCACGTCCACGAAATAAGCGCGTGGTTCTTGTATTTTGCTTTTTGTGCTATCACTTTTCTCTCTTGCCCCGAGGACATGGGTTTGCTTGGCATTTGGGTGTCATGACGAGGCTGACCGGGGCAACCATTCCTCGGAGTCCTCTAATGCGTTACGGAAGGGTTTGTTTTTGTGCTTTTTGTGCTTTTTCTTTTTCCAAGGGGGCAATGTTTCTACGGGATTACGGGGTTTGCGGCTGTACATTACCTACACTATTAGGATTTCGGAACGAGCTCGCCTTTGCGAGGATAACAATGAAATTCTTTCACATCAACTACAGCATGCTTGTACGCCTGATTGTGTGTGTGTGTGTGGTTTTAGCTCCTTCATTTTTATGATAAAAAGTTCATGTCGTGATTAAGATATTTTTCGTATTGAGCGAGGCTGGATAAGGCTTCCGCCAGCTCGGCGATGCGATCAACCGAGACCGGCTTTCGACCGTTTTACGATGTGTTCGATGATCTGGGTCATACCCTTATTGTCCATGGCCCCTAGTGCCATGCCGGTACTCCAGCCCATTTTCTCAAGCATAGTACGCCCTTTATTAGCGAAGCTGATTTCTGGGGCAGATCCTCCGACCACTTCTCCGTTTCGGACAGATGCTGCACCAGGATCTCCTCCCCGACGTGCACCCGCCTTCTTTCCGGCTCCGGTTGCTTTATTGTCAAGTCTGGCAAAGAAGCGGCGCCTGTATTTACCGAAAACACTCTGAAACAACTCTTCGTTAAACCGCACGGTACCCTTGGTGCGAGCAAGTGTAGGGCGGCGTTGGTCACCGGAGCCAGTGGACTTGGACGTGATGTTGAAGCGGTAAGCTATCTCGTGCACAATCTTACGCGCCTGTGCATCCATTGGAGCCAGCGTCAAGCTATGTGGTCAGTTAGTCGAGCAATTCTAGATAAAGAGCAAAAAAGTGGCATAGAGACATACCTTTGATCGGATCCAAGAAGAAACGACCGAAATTCAGCTTTCATATCGTCGAGACTCATACCGCCGGGATATTTGATACGGGGATCGTTTGGATTTACCCTTTTCCCTAAAAGGCCCTGCGCTCTGAGCTCTTCTCGTGCCTTTTTGCGGTCCTTCTTCCGTTGTCGGTCCTTTTGCCAGGAAGCCTTCAAAGTGCTTTCCAAATCCGAGTCGGACAGATCCAGTTCAAACCCACCCCGGCTGCTACTCCAGCCGTTCACCTCAAGCTGTTCGAATGCATCTGCAACGGCTTCAGCACTGGGGTATGGCCCATTGGATGTTCGGCAGCCCTTGGTAAAACCATACTTTGTAAGGGCTGCGCTGCTCCAATGAAGAGAACCCTTGGGCCGTCTGGGTCTTTTTCCGTGCCGTGTAGCAGCCGCAGTTGTGTCGGAGTCAAGAAGAATCAAGTCGTCCCCCTCAAGTCCTAGTTCCTCTTGCTTGGCCAAAAGTCTTGCAAGGTGCTCATCGTCCGAATCTGTCGCAAGCTGCCACGCATCATCGGAGTCATCAGAATTGGTCACATTGTTGGTTGCCTTTTGTGTTCGCCGGCTACGCTTTCCCTTTCGGTCTTGCGTGGCCGCATGTGAGGCCGTACCGCCGCCATTGTCACCACTGCCCTGGTCACTGGCATTGCCCTCATTGTTGTCGTCGCTCGCAATGTCGATGAATATGTCGCTGTCGAAACCCCCCAATTCCCGGTGATTTGCTGTTAGCTGTCGGACCATATATGCCATGTCTTCAGTAGACATGTTTTGAATATAATCGTTGACGGCAGCGTCGCTACCACCGTCATTATTAGAATCCTCGACAAGTAGATCCAAATCCATGTTTTGAGAAGAGGTAGGATAGTTGTTTGGCGGTGACGAGGAATCCCCATGTGCCGCATTCGGTGAAGGTTCGCATACACCTTCTAGGAGGGCAGGGCGGGGGCCTTTGTGCAGGTCCCTCCCCTTAAATAGTATCACCTCGTCGCTGGAGTCTGAGCTGTCCTCTGTTATGGTTTGCGCTGCCACCTGGCCGGTTCGAGTCACTTCCAATTCTGGTAAAAGGGAGTCTGGCGAAGCGGTCTGCGTTGGAGTATCGCCGCTTTCCTTGGGAGAGTGTGTGCCATCTAACGGAGTTATATGAACCAGCTCTGTGTTTGTGGTCGAATCGTTGGGAAGCTTGGTTTCGGTCAATGGTTCAACGAACCCACCACTGACAAAGATGACAGGCCGACCCCGAAGGCTTGAGTTCTGGTCCCAATGCGAAGCATTATTTCTTGTGTTCAAGGCCAGTTGCTGCATGGATGTGTCTGGTAAGATGTATCGTTAGAGTCGGGCCCAGAAAAAAACGATGGTTGCCAGATACCTCACGAATATCCCCATGGGAAACGACTTACCAGGAATTGATAGATCTGCAGAGTTAGGGTCGACGGCCCATTTTCGAGACTGCTGTTGGCCACTGCGGCCATGGGCTAGGGGCTTCTTCAAAGATGTGCCTGCCGGTGCACCAGTGGCAGCACGTAAACGGGCCGCTTTCTTCCCAAGAGCGCCTTTTTTATTTTTGGCCATGATTCTTCATTTGATCGTAGAACCAAAGCTTGGAGCCCTCCCGTGGCTCAAGTGACGAGGCCCGTTATGAACAGGCCGTATGGTGCCGTTGCTGTTGTTGTAAAAACAGGAGGCGAGATGGTGTGTTGGATGTTTGTTGTGAGAAGAATGTGCACAGAAGTAGCCGACGCCTTCGCACAATATTTTGAGCCAGCCTACATTGATTACGTAAAAATTAGGAACCAGTGCTGTCAATGGAATTACGACGTAGTGTATGGTTCATATTAAGTCAAAGCAGGCGTTTGAGTGGGGGCGGATAAGGCATCGGTGGGCGGAGTCACACGTCACTAGTCCCCTCACATCTAATCCATCAGGCTGAGAGCAGGCTGCCATACAATTATTCTTACTCTGCATCATCCGTTGCATTTTCAAGAAAGCTCTTTTTTCTTCTTCAACGAAATAACAACGAAAATCGATCACACGTTTCTCCCTCCTTTACCCGCAGGTACCGTACCGGTCGTCCCAGCCTTCCCACATCACTAGGTCCATCATCTGGGCGGCTCTATACGATAACCTATTCCCACTTTCGACCATCTCCTTCTTCGCAACCTTGCAAATCAACGGGCACTGGCGAATGTGTAGCTTGATGATTTGCTAGCTTCACGCGGAACCAACATCTTTTTTTCCCCTATCGTCGTTGCTTCCTGCCAGCTCTCGAGGATCTGGAAACCACCTCCGGGGGAATGATGGATGCTGCCGTCGCCGGAGCGGCGGACTTTGGCCGCTATGGCCGCCGTATCGTGAAAATGCTTTGGGATCCAGAACCAGCAAACGATACAATTGCTAATCAGCCAGTCTGGTGTCTTGGCCGCTCTTACACCCTAGAACCAAATAAGAAGAGAGACGGTGGCCATCTGCAAACTGACTGCGCGGGCACATCGCCGAGTATTCTGCCCACTGTTGTAGAACCGGCAGCACCTCATCAACCGCCTACCGCCGTCCCGGATACCCCTCCCGAGTCCACCCCAAGCAGCTTCAGCTCATCTCTCGCATTTGAAGATGATGATGACGCAGAATCTAGGGGGTGGCCGGTCGCGTTTCTAGACGATTTTGAATCCAGATTATGGATGACATATCGCTCTGGTTTCGAGACTATCCAACGCTCAACCGACCCAAAAGCCACCGCAGCATTGTCATTCACTATGAGGTTGAAAAGCCTTGGTGACCAAAGCGGGTTCTCTTCCGATAGTGGGTGGGGATGCATGATTCGCTCGGGCCAAAGCTTATTAGCAAATTCCCTGTTAATGTGGAAGCTGGGACGTGGTAAGTGGATATGTAATTGTATCTGTGAAACTTTCTTAGTCGGTGGTTAATAAGAACTAACTTACTGTCACACCATAGATTGGCGATTCGGCGATGGAGGCCCAGGAGAACGCGAAATAATCTCTATGTTCGCAGATGACCCTCGAGCTCCCTTTTCTATCCACAGATTCGTGGGCCACGGTGCTGCTGCGTGTGGAAAGTACCCTGGCGAATGGTTTGGCCCTTCAGCTACAGCTCGGTGCATCCAGTAGGTTATTTGCGTCCTCTGCACCTCTACACCTTTTACATAATTCCAGTTTATCTCGTTTTTACATATACGAGGACCTTGTCTGTGTACTAATGCGGTCGTATCAACTAGAGCCTTAGCAAACTCACACCCCGAGTCTCTCCGAGTGTACACAACGGGCGACTTTCCTGATGTCTACGAAGATGGCTTTTTGAAGATCGCGAGGTCCGGACCTGGCGGCGCTTTCCACCCAACCTTGATTTTGGTGGGCACAAGGTTAGGTGTGGACAAGACGAACACAGTCTATTGGGAGGCACTTACATCCGCCCTTCAGATGCCCCAGTCTGTTGGAATCGCAGGGTGAGAACTTTTTCCATTGCCCCAATCAGTCCGGTCGTTGATGAATAATTTTGACCAGGCTAACACATTACAACAGGGGGCGCCCTTCTTCTTCGCATTATTTTATCGGATCCCAAAGGTCCACCGACGACCAAGGATCGTACCTGTTCTACCTGGACCCTCATCATACAAGGGATGCTTTGATCTACCACAAAGATCCAGCAGATTACTCTCAAGAGGAACTGAGTTCTTGTCATACAAAACGACTTCGTCGACTTCATATCCGTGAAATGGATCCCAGTATGCTTATCGGATTCTTGATCAAGGATGAGGACGACTGGGATAGCTGGAAAAGCTCAATCAAGCATGTCCAGGGGAGGGCCATTGTTACCGTATCTAACCACGATCCAGCCGGCGGCATAACCTTTGGCAGGGAGGGCGCAATTGAGGAAGTAGAGACACTGAGTGACGATGATACAGATACCGTGCTGGCTTTATAGGACCGTGTCAATCGCGAATGAGATCACTATCGGTGTCTTGTCTACCTCTTTGACCTTGGGGCACTCTCAATGGTTGGGATAACATGGAGTTGCTGGTTGCTTTTCTTCATCGTTCTCTCTCGAAATTGTATATCACTCGTTCGCACTTCGTGCCATCAAACACATTATGCGGTTCCGTAAGAAAATGCACAATATAATAGAGCCTTTGGAGACCATAACTTTTTTTGCGGTTAACTATTAGGCACGGTTCTATTAATCCGATACCAGATGTGCAGTGGTCTCAAGGCCGAACCGAGTGCATCACTGCCATTCATGCTAGAGTTGCATTTGTTGTGGCACCACCTTTTTTTTTGAAAGCCATCCTTGGACGGCCGTGGTAGACATTATACTAGCTAAGAATGCGATCTAGGTTGTGAATATTGGTTATTCTTCGAAAATTTTCACTTTAGCAGCATACTGGCGGATACCACTCACAACCCGCTCCTCAATAGCCTCACCGTGCCCAGCGGCCACTTTCAAAATCAGCTCGTTGAGCGTTTGCCTCCCCAAAATATCAACGTGGTCGGCGGTGTTGGGTCCTCCTCGTGGATTAAACCTTTCCGGCTCATGTGGCATCTCTACCACGGTGATTTTGGCACCCGCAGGATTAAATCGCCGGAACTTCCATCCTTGGTTGCACATGTACCCCGTGCTTAAAAGATTAACAGTGCCATCGCCCTCGCCCATGACAACGCCATGATCAATCATCTCTCCTTGTGTCAAAGTAGTGTCAATGGTGATGTTGAGCTTGGTCGGGGGGAGAGGATCGGGTGATCGGTAGTAATATGAGCGTTCAGTGGGCTTCCCAACACCATAAAAGCAATATATTTTGAGGCTCGGCGCAAGTGGAAGGCGCGTTTCCAGTGGGTTGATCCATTTTCGTGGGTCTTTTTCATTCTCATTTACTTCAGCGGATGTCTGGGCAACCCCGTGGGAGTAGCTAGACCAAATCTGCTCCCGGTACCAGGCTTGCGAAGTATTAAAAAGGTAGTCCAGGGCGCCGCTGACGGTAAGGTTCTGCAGGGGCGTGGTCCAGTTCTCGCCTTTTCGAAAATTTAGCAGGGCTGCAAAACTCTGCTCTTGTCCGGGCAGGTCATCCGGGGCACCGTCCTCGATACTACCCCACACAGCGTCGCCGCCTATAGGGAGCATGGAGGAAATGCCAGGCATGGCGCGAAAGATGTCCGCCCGCTCCTCCTTGCTAAGGAACTTCTCCAGGCCATAGACCGCGAAAGAGTTGAGCTGAGCAGTGTCCCGCATCTCACCGGACAACACTGCGGTCAGGTCCTTCACAGCACCCAACATACAACCGCTCACGTTGATCCATGAGTCGACGTACTTTTCAACCCATCCATCACCACCTCGGCCCCCTAGCGGCGATGCGACCCAGTGGAAGAAATAGAAGAGAACTTGGCTACCCATGCTGTGGGACACGAGAACAACCTTTCGGTCTGATGTCGTAGCCGCCATTTCGATGTACATCTTTAGTCTTGTGAAGTACTGGTCTCTCACTTCGAGGTTGGCGTACGAGAGGCGCCAGTCGTAGGCCGCCGTGAACGAGTTGGTCGGATCGTAACCCAGGGACGCAAGGTTTTCAAAAATCTTGTTCCAAATCCAATATCCAGTGATAAAGAAGTCGGTGGCGTCAAACCCCTGCGCGGCGCGCATCCTGTAGCCCGGCGGGTCGAGGCCAGTCTTTTCGTCAAGCATAATGTGCCTCTTCCAGTTCTCCTTGTCCAGGACGAGAGCACGCATCATGCTCCAGCTGCCCCAGAGCCGCTTTCTGAAGTACTGCCGCGAAGCATTGGCGGTCCCCCAAGACTCTAGGCCGGTGGAGATAACACCGGGGATCATGATGACAGAGTGGTTGACGCCCAGGCCGTCCGCTTTGACCTTCAACCCAACTGAGAAGGCGTCAGAGCTGTCGAGAAGATCTCGTTCGCCATTCTGGGGTGGGGGGTATGGCAAATTTGTATCAGCAAGCCGCCATTGATATTGTGAGATGGGGATTCGGGGCCAGGCAGTAACCGCTAAGGAGGGAGGGAGGGGGGGCCGGTACCGGTCTACCGACGACTCACCACTAAGTCCCTCATGTCTGTGACCAACCCTGCAGGTAAGACGTCAAAAAAGCTGTCCATCGTAAGCTCCCCAATCTCAGGGAAGTCGATAAGGTCATTGCTTTTGGCGAAAAAACCTGCGGCAACAAGCCCAAACAAGCTTCCGAGCAGAAATACGAATGTATGGCGTCGCTTTTTCCCTTTTCCGGAGCCTCGAAACACGGGATGTGTGCACGCTTTGTCGGAGGGATCGGCTGACCAGCCATGCTCATTTGCAGCGGAAGAGTCGTCTGCCGGACCGGCCACAGAACCCGTGTCAGGGCTGGTTTCGTCTCCAACTGCCGTGGCCGGCTGGGCGGGATTGCGATCCTTTGGCCCGCGTCTCCGAACGATGCTGGCCATGGCTCAGGGCAAAGCCGTACGAGACGGCGTTATGCTATGGCTCGGTGAGGCGAGAGGGCGGGGCCAGCGTGCCCTCGCCGTGCAGATGGGGTTAGGGTGCAAAGTGGCAGGTTGTGGGCACAGGTACAGGATGAAGCTGATGCACCGTGTCGCAATCGGGCGTTGCAAGTAAAAGGAGCAGATATGTAAGGATATATGTAAAGCCGGTGATGTGATGCTGGCCGTTTTTCGCCTAGTTTCTTGAGGGTTTGCGGTCAGGACGACAGGCGAGCGAGGCGAAGTAAATAATATGGGTTTGTTGTGTTTGGTGATCCAGTGGTGTCGTCCAAGCCAGCCTTGAGGGAGAGCAATGACGAAGGTTGCACTCAGGACTGTGAAAGCTGGCGAGACGAGCCTATCATAATTCATGTCAGGCCTTTGTTACGTTGTAATTGTGGATCATTCCAGGTCCAGTCAACGTTAGCGCCGTCCCCTTCAAAAAAAAAAAATAGGAGACTCGGAAAACTCACCATCCAGTTGATGCAAGATACGGTGTCTCGGGCGTTCATCGCACCTGCCTGCACATGATTTCCAAGCATGTGAAAATGTCACAAAAGAAACCGCATTCTTAGCCCTTCAACGTCAACAAACGTCGTACAATCACCACGAGTGCCGCGCGCCCCGGAAACTGTAGCGCGACTGAAACCCCACACCAGCACAGGGCACAAATAAACGCTCAGTAGGACCTGCCAAGGGTGATAGAGCTTGCGAGATCAGCACGCGCCTGCCACCTGGGTTGTTGCCGCTCAACCAACCGAATGTACAGTGCTTGCCAAAACAGCCAGAGCACCCTTCCGCCCTCACCCTCCTCTTTTTGACCTCGCCTTGGGCAACGCCCTCTAGCATCTTCTACCATTTGGGCACGCGCCAGCTTCCAACACATGCCCCCGTTGTGTCGCCCTGCAGATGGCGGCCCTGTCTCTGGCCTCGGGCACGGTCATACCAGGTACAGCCACGGAACCCACGGCTTCGTCAACTCCGTCTCTATCTATGCCAACACTCCGGTACATCCGTTACGAGCACCGTCTTGAACAGCAATATCTTCCGTCCATCCGGGCTCTTATATCACGAGACCTCAGTGAGCCGTATAGTATCTACGTTTACCGCTACTTCCTTTACCAGTGGAGCCACTTGTGTTTTATGGTAATGAGCTTCCTCCCTCCTCTCCTTCTAGGCCCTTCCGCCACGTGCGCTTCCGTGTCTCTTACACTGACTATTTGCACATTTGTCTAATGCAGGCTCTGGATCCGATTGATTCATCTCTTGTTGGCGTCGTTATTTGCAAGCTGGAGACCCATGCAGCAAATGGCCCATCTACCCGCCGGGGCTACATTGCCATGCTAGCCGTTTCCGCTGCACACCGGGGCCATGGCGTAGCCACGACCCTCGTTAAGATGGGCATCGATGCTATGGCTGAACAGGACGCGGACGAGATGGTGTTGGAGACCGAGGAGTCAAATGCCCCTGCCATCCGGCTGTATGAGAGGCTCGGCTTTTTCCGGTCAAAGAAACTACATCGGTATTATCTTAACGGGAACAGTGCATACCGCTTAGTCCTCCCTTTGAAACCCATCGACACCGATTCCGCCCTGGATCTTGCACTGGAGGACGAAGAGAGGTGATGTGGTGTTGCACAGGTGACCATTAGCATTGGCACCTCGGTGGGTTCACGGGTGCCTCTGACATTTCCGTCCAGCCGTGGTTGTTGACTGAGACGGCGTTTGAAGGCGGGTTGTGTTTGGTGCTTCAGATACAGTATATCGGACAAGTTTGGTTTCTATAAATTTATGACATGGCATTATGGGCATTGGCCCAGGGAGAGTTTTTCATTGTCTGGGCGCCCATTCCAATCCCCCTTTACCTCCCAGAGGCAGAGAAGCTTGTCGTAGAAGCTCGTAGAGACGCATATCAACGACTTTTTTTTTTGGAAATCGCTGCCGTAATTCATACTCTTGTGCTCTTCGAAGCGGGCGGCAACCGCTATTTGACACCTGCCAGATGCATCGCCATCGATATCTATCACCCGCACACCTGCATGCATGCATGATGCTAGGATGCACAAGGCCCACGTGCAACCTACGTCGTGTGTGGCCTGCGAAACTAACCTCAATCTCCAGACGCCCCCACCCAAGTCCTGTTCTGCGAGGCATGTGGCTCGGCGAACACCGCCGGTGTCAGCAGGATCGAAGATCGAGTACACGCGTATATGGTCGTCGTAACTACCCGTCACGACAATGCGACCGCCGTCTGGACCCTTGATGGATGTAGGTAGAATTGCCGTCACGCCAGCATTGTGGTCTGTTAGCTGGCATGTACCCGTGGGGTAGGTACACAGGACCTCGCTGTCGTCCACCGTCCCTGGACGCAAAACGCACGATGTGTACTTCAGCGAGGAGTCGTCGCTCCCAGAGTATAGTGTGGTGGAGAGGCCATCCTGCTTACCACTCACTTCGTCGTTGTTGGCTTCCCCGTCGTTGCTTGGGGGCATCTGGGGGCCTGTGGTCCAGGTGGGCGGAGAGAAGGCAACGGTCCATGTCTCCAGATCGTGTGTCAGGGCAGCCGTCTTGGAGACGACGGTCGATCGCTGCGTCTCGCTGATGGACATAACATACACGTCTCCAGATGACGTCGAGACTGCAATGATGTCAGGCATGCTAGGGTGCCATGCGCATGACAGAAACAGTATGTCCTCTCCGACGCCGTCAACTATGGCCTCGCTGATATGTTCCACGGTATGTCCCGTAGATGCCGATGGTGTCAGGCGGAAGACTGATAGGCTCGCTGTGCTGGAGGCTACTGCGAACACATCTCGTTTACCTTTTACCTGTTGGAAGTGTAGATCCAGGATGGCCGATGGTTGGGAAATTGCTTCAACCAGATGACTGTTTGTCCAGCAGGTGATCGTCCGTGCCGTCGTTTTCGCGGTTAGCAAGTAGATGTCTTTATTCTGTGCCAAGACATGCTCTGTGAGGCGAAACTGCTTTAAGAGAGACTGGGGGGTCTTACACGGCCGTGCCGTCTAGCCTGAAGACCACAATGCTGCCATGTCGACTCTGGGGCCGCGATGTGTCGCCCTGGGCCCTTGCCTCGTCCTCTACGAGGCTGTACGTGCCGACACAAAAGTAGTCGGGATGCTCTGGACAAAATTCTATGCAGCTCGGCGGCAAGTCCAGCGTCAATGACTGTATGGGAGCCAGGGGGTCGGCCATATCTGCGGGCTTGTTTCCGTCGTGGTTTTGTGTGCTGTCCAGGTTTCCGCTGGTATGCCTAGTGGCCGGATCGATGGCTGACGATGGACGATGGACGATTGGCAATTGGCAATTTCTGTTGGCGTCAGCTTTTTTTCTCTCTCAGGGTGTACTGATGTGGGGCAGTTGCGACTTTATTTACGCTCTGCTCCCGCCTATGTCACTCTGGTTTTACGCTACACCCCCGTTTCAAATTGTCTTACGTTCGTGTGTTGTTATCCTGATTTCGGTGTCGTCTGGAGCTGTGTATTGTGCATTGGGGATATGCGGCTCCTCGTGAAACCTATAGATTAAAAGGTTTACTGTTATAAAGCCTGACAACGAGTTTATGCCTTTTTTTTAGGCAAGTTTAGAAAGAAGAAAAAAGCATCAAATCCCAACTAAAAGCAAGCGTCATTTAAGCAGCGCTTTTTTTTTTAAAAAAAAAAGAAGAAAAAGAAAAAGAAAAAGAAAAAGAAAAAGAAAAAAAAAAGAAAAAAAAAAAAGCGCACACATATATATGATTTTAAACACAAAAGGAGCGACAGAACTTATGCAATAGCAGAGAGAGCAGCACACGTTTTTTTTTTTTTTTTTTTTTTTAAAGGTAAGTGGGAGGACGTCTTAGGCACAGCAACACTAGCCACTGACACCAAAATAACGTATCGAAGCCGAAACGACCCACACGGACTCACCGACCAACATACTCCATACCCGTGTACAGTAATATTCTCGGATGGGAGTGAGTGTAGCATGACACGCATTCACCAACAAAACAAAGTCTGATAAACGAGGTAGTCGAGTTATGCGATAACTGCCGCCATGGGCAGCACGAAGGAGTCCGATTATGGTTCTGATTCGGACTTTTACGGTGAGTTAACTGGCATCACTAGCAGCCAACCGCATCACAGGCCTGGACATAGAGACGCGAGTTGCCGCATGCGCTCCGACGGACCCCAACTGACACACAGATAAAGGGCAGCCAGAGATTATTGCGAGGTTGAAGCAACGGGTCCGGCTGCGGCAAGCAAGCCATCACAACACAGTGAAAACGAAAGCAAGCCCACACACCACCCCGGCCGTGGCAGCGGAAGTCTCGTACCCCGAGCCGCAACCTGCGCAACAGCTCCAAAACCCATTTGCCGGAGTTCCGTATGCATGGCAGCTTGGCGAGACCGTGGAAGATTTTCTGCGCCGCCTTCCGCCCAGCACGACAGAAGTGAGCCTGCACACACCATGCATTTACATATGCAACCCACACGTCAAGAGAACCAAAAAAGCAGAGTCTGGGAGCCAGGCCATCCGGGGATGCGCCGACGAAGGGCCAGAGGCGGAGGGCGGTGCGCACACGGCTCTATTTGTTGAGGGAGCCACAGAGAGACTTGGCATTCTCGCCGGGTTCCTGGGTGGTTTAAAGAAGATGGGCTTAACGCAAGCCGCCACGTCACAAGATGCACAATCTGCCAGGCAAGTCGCGGTTCGGGATGTGCTAGGCTTGGCCGGCCACCTCGGCGTGACCTGTGGCAAGGTGAGTAGAGTGACTGCCGTCTATAGTGTATATACACGGGCTTGGATGCTAGAGTGCAGGAGTGCAGCCCCCAACCCCTGAACGAAAGAGTCACCGGCTCAGGCAGCGTACTGACATTTATTCAGTGGATGCTCTTCGTCCATCCGAGACAGATCGAAGACGCCTGGAGGAAGGTGGCCCTGGCAACACAAGAAGGCAGGCTCGGCATCGCGGCGAAGACAGTGCCCAGGGACCCGGCGAACGAAGCACAAGGCGGTGCGCAGCGGAGACGCCTTATATGTGTCTACACATCGGATTTTCGGGACACAGCCGACGTTGGTTGTGTACTCTTGCGGTTGGAGACACTAGGGCTCGTACAGCGGCGCGGTGGTCCAACCGTATACTACAAATGCGGTGAGTGCACCCTTTTTAAACACTGCCACGGGCGACATACACAACGGCCGAGATGCTGACCACGAGCGTCGCGTTTGGACGGGAAGACGCATATACCTACCTTGGGATCGCCGCAGTCAACCCCTGGGGCCTCCGAGCCTCCCTTTTTAGTTCAGGGGATGTCTTCTCCCAGCTGGACGGCGCATAGCCAAAGGCTCGTGGCCAGCTGTACCACGACCACGAAAACAACACTCGGTACCAGGCCAGCTGAGGACGTTGACGAAACTATGCACGGAGTGTCCATAGCATGGAGTGAGTTACACGGGAACACGCAGTCGAACCACGCATTCCTGTCTTGCCCACCAATGGCGTGGGGGGGGGGGGGCGGCATCACGTGTGACAAAATTGGCTCCAGGCCCTCTACAAAGATCATTGCAATGCTGCCGTTGCATAATTGTTTCTTCCCTACGAAGATACGGCCCAGGCGTGCTGGTTGGGCCACGCAGCCTCGCACCTACTGATTTGCCCCCTGTGCACAGTGTTGCTATGGGGTTGTGCGTAGGAGCGGAGCAGAGGAGCGGAGTAGAGGAACGGAGTAGATTTAGATGAGGCGGAACAGGGCGAAGAAAGCGGCCTGCGGACAGAAGGAGACCAAGAACGGTGTAGGGCACCATGGTGTCGTGTATATGTACTCCGTACGAAGTATATATCCGCCCGCGCAGAACGGACCATGTGTCGTTGTCGTGTCCCATAAGCATATATGTAGAGCAGGCCCAGCAACCAAGAAAAGCTCGGGAAGCCCAAGCGGCCCGGAGTGAACCTGGCTCTTCTCTCACCAGGTGTATGTACCAGCTTGCTTGCCACCAGAGCTTTGTATGCTTGGTGGTTGACCCGATTCGGGATGTTGCATGTCGAATCAAATCTTGACGCAGAGGCAGGCATCCCTGGCGCCCTCGATATTTTCGATATTTAATAGCCGCCGCACTCTGTATATCGCATGTGAATTTGGCGCACTTTGTATATACTCCGTATTTAGTATTAGAACTCGGACGGCTGCCCCGTCCCATGTACTGTATGCACTGTGATAAAAGTACGTCGTAGGGTGGATGGATTTATGGAACTTTTAATGGAGTTTGTTCATCGTCAGACGCATGGATTTTATACCGACCCGACTTCTTTTATCCCTTTTGTCCCCCATTTGCCCCCCTTTTTTTTTGTCCCACACAATACCCATCCACACCGTGTCCTGCCCAGGCCGACCCACTATTCCACATGCAACCCCCCCTTCATCCATTCCCGTACAACTTACTCACCCTGAATCTTACGATGTAGAATACACCGTACCTGGAACCACGAACACACACAGCCATCCACCCATTCGAACACTTTGTAGACACAAGGACAGAGATCCAAGCAAGAGACGTCGCACGGACCGAACTCCTCAGATTTACGACGCATCACGGCCTACGACTTCCAGTCTACTTGACACATCGCTTTCCGACTGCAGGGTCTGCGTTGCCGCACTCACATCATCCATTGGCGACTTGGCGACCGACCGTTCGGACACATCGGAATATTGGGAAAGAAAAGCTCGCCCCCTGGTTCACGAACTCACATCTTCTCACCGACTCTTCCTGCCTCGCCACCCCACGACCCGGCTGCTCCCCGTGTCCGGACCGCATATACCGGGACAAACCCCATCTGCCGATACTGTAAGCCCTGGCAATGGCTTCTCAACCTCCTCACGATCGTGCCGGTGACCCCGGCTGTCCCGGCGGCACTGACAAGACATACCCGCTCATGTCTCGCGCGGAAATCGAGTCTATGATTGCACAGGGTCGAAAGCTCATCATAGTCAACCAGCACGTCTTGAAGGTAGATGCCTGGTTACCCTACCACCCGGGCGGATCGAAGTCTATCATGCATATGGTTGGTCGGGATGCGACTGACGAAGTGAATTGGTTTGTTGCCCGTCTTTGCCGTCAGACCAAAGCCAACGTCGGTATGAAAAGAAACAAATTGCTAACTGTTTTCCGGGGCCAGTCTTCACTCCGACGAAGCCCGCCGAAACATGGACAGGTATAGGATCGGGCGTATAGAAGGCATCTGGAAGAACTTCATTCCGCCCATTCAAGGTGGCATTTTTCACCGCGGCACTGATATGCCGCCCTCAGTATCATCCTGGTCCGTAGCTCCGATGGCTTTGACGACATCGACGACTTCGACGGCCTCGACGGCCTCGCTAGCCTCGACGCCAGCGTGCCCCAGCCGTGAATCGAGCTCCCGGTCCACGTCCCCGTCGTCCGTTTTTGATGACGAGAACATTGGCGCCTCGGCCTCGTCCTCGGCCTCGGCGGACAGCTGCACATCCGCGTCGAAGGCGGTGCGGCGACGCCCTGTGAATCGGTCGCCATCGCCCAGCTCCGCCGCCCTGTTCACTGCTTCTCAGACCGAAAAATGTGACGGGCTCGGTGAAGACAATAAGAGAAACCCTCAGAGCACGGCCACCGCTTTTCTGGACGCAAAGACGAGGGAGGAAATTCAGCTCGATCTCGACAAATATCCCTCACTTGATACCCAGACGCAACAAAACGTCATTCGCAGATACCGCGAGTTACACGAGAAGATACGAGCAGAAGGTCTCTTCGACTGTAACTACACAGCGTATGCATGGGAAGTCTCACGGTACATTATTCTTTTCGTATCAATGGTTATGTTTCTGCGGTTGCGGTGGTATGCTGTCAGTGCGGCCTGCCTGGGTGTGTTCTGGCACCAGCTGGTTTTTACAGCGCACGATGCCGGCCACATGGGGATCACGCACAGCTTTCACGGCGACACGGTTATTGGCATCATCATAGCTGACTTCCTCGGCGGCCTATCAATCTGCTGGTGGAAAGACAACCACAATGTGCATCACATTGTGACTAACTCGCCCGAACACGACCCGGATATCGAACATATGCCCTTTTTTGCCATATCACATCGATTCTTGCATTCGCTGCGATCGACGTACTACGACAAAATTATGGAGTATGACGCGGCTGCTCGATTCTTCCTGTCTATACAGGCATACTCATATTATCTGGTCCTGTGCTTTGGCCGATTCAACCTCTACCGGCTTTCTTGGCAGTACATCATTCTCGGCCTCGGGCCGCGGAAGGGTCCGGCATGGTGGCACAGGTGGCTTGAAGCTGCCGGACAGGTTTTCTTCTGGGTGTGGTTTGGGTACGGGATTGTGTACAAGAGCATTGATTCCAACTGGGACCGGTTTGTTTTTGTTATGGTCAGCCATGTTGTGACGATGCCACTGCATGTGCAGATCACGCTGTCCCACTTTGCCATGAGCACGGCAGACCTTGGACCGCACGAGTCGTTTCCGCAGCGAATGCTGCGGACGACGATGGATGTGGACTGTCCTCAGTGGCTTGATTTCTTCCATGGCGGCCTGCAGTTCCAAGCCATCCACCACCTGTACCCACGTATGCCGCGGCACAACTTGAGAACGGCACAGAAAATGGTGCAGGACTTCTGCAACGAGGTCGAAATTCCCTACGCACTCTACGGCTTCGTGGACGGCAACAAAGAGGTGATTGGGCGACTAGCGGACGTGTCAAAGCAGGCCGCTATTCTAGCACAATGCCAGAAAGCGATTGTGGGGGGCACGGCCTAGATGTGCTTGAGGTGTGCGCGAGGCATGCTGTTCGTGTCTCATTTTATTGGATTTGAATGGGGAAACGAGTGCAAAAGGGGAGTGGCGTATGAAACTGACGGCCGAAAGCGACCGAAAGCGAGGCGTTTGTTTTTAACGGCGGCTTGGGCGCCCAAGGTCGCAGATCCAAAGGGTCGAGTTGGGACTTGATGTGTCTTTTGCTCTTCATTTCTTCATTTCCTCAGGGCAAGCAAGGCAACGCTGGATGTTGTATGAAAATAAGGAACAAACAGCACGTCAATAAGGAAAAAAATGGACGGGCCGATGACGGGCCTAATATGGTGTGTATATGTATGGAGTAATTGCGTCGTAAATAGGACGGCAACTGCTATGACCGACAACGAGGAGCTCCAACTGGCGTACGATACGACTTTAAAGCAAGAAACAGAAAAAGTGTACGAAACACGCCTTGCTCCGTAATTGCATCGAAAATACGTCGTACTTCGTATACACAGTATGTGTACATCGCACACCCTTCCTCATACAAACACACCGGCAGACTGGCTCGCTTCGCCGGGCTGCATCTCTGGCGTAACCCTACCGCCGTAGCTGCGTCGCGGTTGATACGGGGTACGACATACGTGGAGACTGGGCATAGAAACGCAGTGCTTTGTACTCCGTTCTTTGTGGGATCGCCGAATTGGGGTTGGCATTTTGGAACTGTTTCTGTGAGTTTTTGAGAACAGGGTTAACAGGGTTAACAGGGTTAACAGGGAAAGGGAATACGAAAGTAGTTGTGTACAGTAGTAGTGTATCTAAGAGCAAAAAAATACTTAGTAATACGACGTACAGAGGAAAGAGCACGAAATACGGAGTATTACGGCAGAATTATCTTGTATGTAAGTCCCCCTGTTCCCCTCGTCTCCCTGGCCCTGGCCCTGGCCCTAGTCCCTGGTCCCCGTGCCATCGCGTCGGGTTCAGAGACGGCGCCAGGCGCCTCCCCTCGGTAAGAGGCACAAGTATTATTACCAGATGTCGTCGAGGTGGTCGAGGTCGTATTACTATCAGGTTCCAGCCCCCAGGAGCCCAGCACTTTGTTACTGCCCCCACGATTTTTTCTGTTCATCTTTCTTTCTTCTTTCCGTCTTTCTCTCATCCTGACGTCGTAATTTATGGCTACATAATAAAAGGGACACCGTTTTCTAATATTACAGGGTGATAATGTCACCTTTCCCCCTCTTCCCACGCGACCGCAACAATGTACGCACAAACGCAGAATGGAGCACACGCGAGGACGAGCTGCTGCAATCGTTTGGCATACCCATCTCTGGACAATTGCGGTACTCTGTTACTCAGTCACCCTGCATTATTGCCAACTGATGCCAAGCTATCCGAGATCATCCAGCATTTGCTCGGCATCCGACGATCCATGTTGGACACGACGCACGGGAGAGCTAGGAGCGAGGATTGAAGCCTGTTAGCAATCCCGTCTCCCAGTCGAGCCCCAGTCTGCCAGCCAGCCTCTTGGGTGCAACCCCTGCCTCGCTTCGTTTGCATTGCGCCACTGCAGCGCTGGGCCAGACAGGTGAAAAGCACGACGGATTGCTCTCCACCTCCTTGCTGCCTCCTTCTCATCGGGTCTCTCATTCGCTCTTTTTCACGACGGGCCCCTTCTTCTTTCCACCGACTGACCCGGAACCCGCATCTTGCAACCTGCAACCCGTTGAGCGGTGAGTGGTTACTTGCTTGTCCCAAAAAAAACGCTGGTAAAGGCATCTTGCCATTTAAGGTCGCCGTACACATACTTGTTTGCCGCAAGTCGCGTGGGTTCAGTGTATCTTATGATCTTACATTGCTCTTCAAGACATGCTGCACGACATGAGATACCGCGTATCTTAGATACAAGTAATACGTTGTACTTCGTAAAACAATGGCTCTCCACCCGAGCCCCTTCTTGGGGCTTGCTTACGGAGTAAGGCCTAACCAGTGGCCTGGGCCGGAGGGATTTCCAAGGATGCAAGGACACATCAATACCAAAGGAAGATTACGGCGAAAGTAGTCAGGGAGCCTGGCTCATCTGGAAAGGGCGATGGCCGCCCGGACGCGACATACAACAAAACCCGAAGAGCGACTTCCGAGTAAACTCTTAAAACATGTCTTTATATATAAAGATATGAAGTATAGTATATATATATATATAAGCAGCAGGCAGGTTATACTCAATACGAAGTACTTGTACTTGTACTTGTACTTGTACATGTACAGACTGACGGAGGGCTCTGCACTTGGACAATCAAGAGGTTATTCGTTGTCTTCTGCACGAAGTACTCCGTACGGAGGATGTATCCAAATTGTGGGTCCTCTTGCAACCAGCTGCAACCACCCCTGTCACCCCTTCCCGCTTTTGCCTCCCTTCCCCCATCCTTGTGCGAGTTCGGCTCCCTTCTATCGGGTCCAGGCTCGTGGCGAAGGCAACAATGTTCCGCACGCTGCGCTCGCATCTTCACGTCGTCCCCTGCACGGAGAACTCATACCGGGACACCCATTTTCGGGCACTGCCGCCAGGATCCTGTACCTGTGGTCCAAGTATCACTTCGAACGGAGGGCTTCCACGCAGCTGACGACTATTCAGTACACAAACATACTTATGTATGGTATGGAAATACAACACCAATATACTGTGAAATCGTGAGTTTTGGTTGGTCGAGAAGAGTATCTTGCGGGGACTGAACACGTTGTTCAGAGTGCAGGCTCGTATGTCTACATATATGCAGCGTGTATGTCGTATCTTACTTTGTATGCACACAAACAAAATACCCAGTGAGATTACAATGTATCTGGCCCAAAGGGCTCCCCCAATCCCCTGCTCTCCTCTTTCTCTTTCTTCTACTCAGTAGGCTGTTTCGCTTCGGGTTTTTTCGTTTCTAGGTCCTTGCCACCGTCTGCAACACACCAGAAAGATCTTTGCATGTTGTCAGGTCGTCAAGTTGTCTCCTTGTCGAGGTTGTTTACGAAACTAGAGTGGGGTGTGCAGATGTGCAAACGCGCAAATGAATAACTCTGTGCTGAGTTTCTCAAAAAGCAACTCAACAGACAGATGTCACTAGGTTGCCGTTGTCCACTTATGAAGTACATATACGAAGCATAAGCATTCGTTTGCCACTGGATGAAATGGCCTGTGGGGTGAGGCGGTGTAGGAAGCCCAACATACGTAGTATAGTTCCCGATGGCCACACCATGAAGTCCAAATCGTTCCGCGAGGAAGTCTTGTTTGATTGTCTGGTGTGCTTGACCCACGAAGCTGATTCTGGCCTTGGACCCAACACCCAGGAGCCAGTCTAGCAACCGTCCAATCTCAAGCTTCTTGAGCGGCCCGGCACCCACCCTGTCACCCCCCTCCCCCCTTTGCGCCTCTGCAACACACATATCCACACACATACAAACATACAACGTACACGGCCTCTCTCCCACCTTCTTCCACCCCCTTCGACGGCCCTTCCCCCCCGGGTCTGCAGCGTTTGGTATCATCAGATATGCGTGTACATATCTCCTGTGCGTCGGAGGAAATAACAAGATACATAGTACGCAGGGCGTATGGCACATGGGTGATGAGCAAGACTTCCTCTTGAAGAGACGAAAGACTGGAATCATCATTGGAGATGGCCTTTGAGTCTGTTGTACGCCTGAACGCATCCGCAGGTGCACCACTGCCTTGTGCAGACATCCATGGCCTCGCTGGTGTGTTTCGTCCCATACGCCATTGACCCCTACACTACTACACCATACTTCGTAGAGCGTATCGTTGTTGCAGATCGGACACTCATTGCAAGGGTAGGTGCAGACCTGCTGTGTATATAAGAGCACAGAAAACCCACACAAGACACCTGTTTCTTGCATCCTTCGTCCTCTTTTCTCCCACCCTTCTCCTCGCCTCACCCTTTTCGCACATCGAGACGGCCAGACGGTCGCCTTGGTCTACCCTACCGGCAGAGCCAATACATGTACTCGCGCTCGCGCTCGCTTGAGCTGAGTATAAATCCCTACTGGGCATCTATGATCCGCTTTTGATGCTTACAAGCCGGAGGGCGCATTTAACTTCCCGCCGACTATCCAACAACGTGTGCCCTTTCTTCATATCTTCCCTAACTCTTACATTCTCCTATCTCTTCCCCTCTCCCTCTTCCCCCTTCTGGCTCTTTATCATCTTGTTCTTCTTCATTCTCTACACCTTTCTCTGCCCTGCCGCCATCGTGATGGGGAGAGGCAAGATGGACGAGGCTGCGGCTGCAAGGATTCGGAAAGCCAGAGGTGAAAAGGTACGACTCAGACCAGAATGTTCTCTCCCTTTCCAGACGGTTCGGATGAATCAATACAGTGACCACTGTTACCTTTTCAGGGACACACCTGAAGAAGAGAGAGAAAGGCAGAAGAACAAGAACATGAACAACAAGTGCAATAGGCTGACGTTGGACTGGAACACAAGGACGAATTTGCACGCCGAGCCCAGATCGCAGCATTGGCAAACAAAGATGCAGGATCCGGTAAGAGCAGCCAGCAAGTCACCAAGTACACAGAATCAGCGAGTCAACAAGGGTGCACCGGCGGAAAGTGACGTGGAGCGTGAATGTGCTGAGAGCTGACCTAGAAACTGGCTGAGAAACTGGCTGAGAAACTGATTGAGAGGCTGGCCGAGAAGCCGGACGGTTGTTCTTTTAAATCCAGTGTGTGGGGCGGAAAGGCCAACAGGCACAAATTGAAAGGCGGCAGAATATCCTCCTTGTGGGACGCCGTCCGTGTCTGCTCAGTGTATATTTTTTATGGTGTTCTTCTTATCGATATCCCATCTTTGTTCTTCTCTCAAAACCTATCCACCTTCCCGTCTTTAATGATATCCACTTTTCTCTATTTCGACACGACAAAATTTGCGTGAATGAATAAAAGTGTTATGTCGTACTATCAGTGACGTTGGTTGTATCTTATATGGCCAGTATGAACACGGCACGTGCCACTGAATAACAGAACATTGTTACATAAACGACAGACGACAGACGAAAAATGATAAAATAATAGACGGTGGATCTTACATGATAGACGGATGCAAGAATAGACGAGGCTGCCCGTGAGATTGAACTGGATGCCAGACCGCGATAAGCGAACTGCACACAGTCTCCAGGCTGGGCCACCAGGCGGGCCGGCTCGGCTAGCGAGGCTATGTGGACAGGGAAGGACCGGGACAGGGAGATAGGTTTGGCGGCCAGAAAAAGACCAGCAAATCCACGGATAACCCTATAATAATAATATGTACTATAACGTGACTCTAGATCAAAGGGGACTCGTATTTATTATTTACTTTGGTTGTGGTGTATCTCCGTAGTGTGTATTGTGTGATGTGTACTCTTCAGCCAAACTTGATTGGTTCGCGAGTACAGGTACCAGTGACGCTAGCGTAGTTCCTCCTCAGAATTATGTACCAGTACATTTGGTGCTGCCTGAGTGGAAGCGCCTACGTAGTACGGAGTAGTCCGGAATACACCTAATTAATTACGTCGTAATCATTACAGACTGCGGTAATACTTCGCACACCACATAATATTACGTTGAAGGTAAGTATTGCTCCATACAGGGCAAACCACCTGCTATGACTTGTCACCGTTATCTCCTTCTTGCTCCTTTTCCTGTATTCCGTATCCTGTATCACTCCGTCCAACGTCTCGAGATCCCTTGCTAGGCCCGACAAATACGATAGGACCACAAACAACACGCCGCGCCAGGCCACCCCGGACTACCTCATCGACGCGACCTTACCTGATACCGGCATCGGTCTGACGCCGGTCTGACGTCGCCGCCAATAGACCAACGCAACGCTGGCACCGCTGCCGTCCCATATCGACTATCGACATCCCGCTTCAAATTTTCTTCTGTGACTTGCCCGACGCGTCTGACATCGCGCAACGTGGCTACTGGCCTGGTTGCTTCTCTGGACACGCGTCTGAGCATCCATAGTGCCATATTTCTCACTCTCAGTGCCCATCACTGCCGCCACCGCCATGGACCCGAGCATACAGCGCGCTCTGAACGAGAAGCTGTATGAGAAGCGCAAGATTGGTGCTCTTGAGTATGTCCACCCATTACCAGTCCCACCGGTGCCTCGACCTTATCTTCTCCCAGGCCTCCTGCTGGTTTCTTTGTTTGCTGTCTTTGCTGGACGCCGCCCCTGGCTGCGCCTTGTTTTAACTTGGACCCTGATCTCGACCCTGAACTCGACCCTGATCTCAATCTTGACCACGACGGCTAATTTTATTTGTTCTCCAATAGACTCGAACGCTCAATCCGTGAGCTTGTTGCCACCAAAGACACCGCGGCCGTAGAAGCCATCCTCGACCAGCTCTGCAACGAATATGCATATGCCGTCCACCAGCACTCGCGCAACGGTGGCCTTATCGGACTGGCTGCCGCTGCCATTGCCCTCGGCTCCGTACGTACTTGTCTAAATATGCCACCTCCCTTCCCTCCCCCTTCCGGCTCCTTTTCCCTCCCCAATGCTTGGCTAACTGCTTTCCCAGGAACTGCCGCGTTATCTGGAAACCATCGTCCCGCCCGTTCTGGCCTGCTTTGTCGACCAGGATGCTCGCGTGCGCTATTACGCCTGTGAGGCCATGTACAACATTGCAAAGGTGGCCAAGGGCGAGATCCTGATCTACTTCAACCACATCTTTGATGCCCTTTGCAAGGTGCGCTACCTTTCCACCTATCTCCCACTTCCTTCTCTCTTCTCCCGCGCCACTTTGCTTCGCTCTACTCTACTAACAGAATCCCCCCCTCCGGTATAGCTGGGTGCCGACTCCGAGCTGTCCGTGAAAAACGGAGCGGAGCTGCTTGACCGCTTGGTTAAGGACATCGTCTCCGAGTCTGCTGCCACTTACGTCTCTGTCCTTGCCAACCCCGACTACAGTAGCGGCGACAAGGGTTTCAACCAGGACGACATCGATCTGCCTACCGCCTTCTCTTTGAAACGATTCATACCCCTCCTAAAAGACCGCATATTTGTCCTTAATCCCTTCACGCGGACGTTTCTCGTCGGCTGGATCGTGCTGCTAGACTCCATCCCCGACCTGGAGCTGGTGGCTTACTTGCCAGAGTTCCTCAGCGGATTGCTGACCTTTTTGAGCGACACAAACCGTGACGTCCATATTGCCACCCAAAACTGCCTCGACAAATTCCTGAGCGAGATCCGCAGGATTGCTCGTATCAAGAAAGGCATCGCCGACAGCAGGAAGTCCAAGACGCGCTCCGATGCTAAACGCAAGCGCGCTCGAGCTGGCTCGCTCGGAAGCATCCCGGGCCACGATGCTGCACTAGCCAGAGGCCACCGTGACAGCTCAGACTCGTCCACCGTTGCTGCAGACGCTCATACCTCGGCCACCCGGAACGGTGCTGTCAGTGGTGGCGATAGCGATGCTGGCGCCGGCGCATACAACGACAATGCCTACGATGACGACGATGATGGCCACAACAACAACGATATTGAAGAAGATGACGGCGATAGCGAGGACGACTGGGTACCCGGCCAGGACGTCAATATTCATTACGCTGCCATCTTGGATATCTTGACCGACACGCTGGACTCGCCCCAAGGTATGTTGAAAAGAATTTTCTTGTATTTTCTTTTCTTTCCCGTGATGCAGCAGCACCTCCCCTCCTCTTCATTACTTTTCAGTCTTTTTTATCGTCCATATCTACCTTCCCCCCCTCAAGATGTAGATGTGCTAATCGTTCTCTCTTTCTTTTTATTATTATTTCATACAGGAGAGGACGGTCTTCTGGAATCCCTCCGTTGGATTGTTGAATTTCTGGACATATGCCCTGAAGAAGTGCTGCCGTTTACTCCCAAAATTCTTGCCCATCTGCTTCCAGCGCTAGCGAGCGGTATTGAAACTATCAGACAGGCTGCCGTCCGTGTCAACAACTCGCTGATCAACTATGTCGTATCCCTCCCCGTTGACCAAGAGGCTGGCTCAACATCGGTGCCGCACCGAGCGACTAATCCTACTCCCATAGCAACTGCCGAACGCCAGGATGCCAGTAGCACTCGAGCGTCTTTGTCTAGCTCCAGAGACCTTGACGGATCGAGTCCCGCATCGTCCTCCCTTTTGCCTACGAGAGCCGCATCAGCCGCAACAACTGCAGCTCCTGCTGCTCGGCGATCACCAACGCCGGCAGCTGCTTCGAACCAGATGCTTTCCGGCCTCTCCCAACAGCCGGACCTGGACTACGCCGCTGCCGTGAGCTCTCTTACACTACTTTTCCTGAACGATCACGAGGCAACGCGTGTTGCAGCACTTACATGGCTGATCATGCTACATCGCAAGGCGCCTAGAAAGGTCTTGGCCTTTAATGATGGGACATTCCCAGCCCTGCTCAAAACACTGTCGGACCCAGCAGAGGCCGTTGTGACAAAAGACTTGCAGCTTCTATCGCAAATATCTCGCAATAGTGAAGACGACTACTTTTCGAATTTCATGGTGAATCTCCTGCAGCTGTTTTCCACGGATCGGAAACTGTTGGAGACACGGGGAAACCTCATCATTCGTCAGCTTTGTGTCAGCCTCAGCCCCGAACGGATCTACCGAACTCTTGCCAATTGCATAGAGAAGGAAGAGGATGTTGAGTTTGCTAGTATCATGGTCCAAAACCTTAACAACAACCTTCTAACAGCGCCGGAGTTGGCTGATCTCCGAAAGCGGTTGCGGAACCTGGAAACGAAGGACGGGCAGACTTTCTTTGTTGCCTTGTTTCGCTCCTGGTGCTACAATGCCGTGGCCACTTTTTCCTTGTGTCTCCTTGCCCAGGCCTATGAGCAGGCCTACAATCTGCTCCAGATCTTGTTTGTCCCGAACACTTTTACATCTATGCCTCCCAGCAGTATTTTTTCATATGGGCAGTGCTGCCTATATTTATATTACACTACCAGACCGGACGAGCTAACGTGCTGAATTCTAGTGCCGAGCTGGAAATGACTGTGAACATACTCATTCAGATCGATAAATTAGTACAGCTGCTAGAATCTCCCGTTTTCACTTGTAAGTTCTAAACCTGTGGCACCATGGCAGGCATACAGTGAACAAATTATTTACGATTGAATTTCTGACACACGTTCTTGGCCGTCCTTTAGACTTGAGGCTTCAATTGCTCGAGCCGGACAGATTCCCGCATCTATACAAGTGCCTGTATGGCTTGTTGATGTTGCTACCTCAATCATCCGCCTTTGCCGCTCTTCGGAATAGACTGAACAGTGTCAGCTCCATAGGCTATTTGCACACGGCCCCTAGAGGGTAAGGTTTTCTTTTTCTTCTTTTTCTTTTAGAATTTTTGTCTATTTAGAGGCCTCACGGATCACACACAGAAGCCATGCACTAACATGCGCGACGCAACTCAGAAATAGCACATCCGCGACCGGCCCGAATTTCGACCGACCTAACAGACTGAAAGGGAGAGAAGACGGCATCATCCGCTGGGGAGAGTTGCTGGAAAAATTTCGGAGTGTGCAGGAGCGCGCGCGCCGGTCGCAGAGATCGATAGGCGGCTACATGGGCGATTATATGGAAGAGAGCCTGCCGTTCGGGTTGGGGTCCGATCTTCGCGTGGGTGACGGTGTTGGTGCCTTGGAGCACAGAAATACCCGAGATGCTGGTGTAACAGCTCGGGCAGTCGCCGGCGCCCCCCCCGTCCATGCCAAGGACACCTCTGTGCAGCCGGTACCCCCGACGAAGGCGAAATCAAGCCTGGGGAAGCAGCTTGGGAGGTTTGGTGGTGCCGTATCTGGCAGGGTCAAGCGAGGTCACTGAGAGGATTTAAAGCGCGAGTGTGTTCTGGCTTTCTCTCTGGCCTCTGGTCGTTATAGATACTGGGACTCCCATAGAGTAATGGCGTTCATGAACCAGAATGAAAGTGGCATTTATCGCGACCGTTTCGGCGTAGCTTTCTCGACAAGGCCTTCGAACACGATGTCGCGTTTTTGCGTAGTGGCGTGAAGCTCAGCACGGAGCGCCTCAATGTGTAGCTTGGCAAGCTCCGTGTCGGGAGGAAGGTCTTTGAAGGCCTTGATCTGCTTGATAAGAACGTTGTCGTAATCTAGTAGTGTTAAGAAGATTGCCTCGTCATTCGCCAGTTGTTGAACGGACGTTTCTGGAGGCTTGACCGGAGCACTGCACTTCTCCTTTGCGTCGTGAAGACGAGTCGTGCCCACCTTCATTCTGCGTTGAAGCTCCAGGTTCTGTTTTGCTAACGATGCCGAGGGCCGGTATCCATCGCGCGCTTGCTCTTCAAAGCGACACTGTAGCTCCACTAACTGATCGTCGACATGCTGGCAAAGGGCATTGGTCCTAGAAAAGGCACGCTCCAGCTGGGATAGATACATGTGTAGGTCTGTGACCTTGCGTCCCATGGCTGCTGGCGCCGGAAAGGCGACTCCGAGCTCAACGGACGTCGCGGCCAGTGACTCGAATGCGGAGCAGCCTTCACGAGAGAGATAGCTTTCTATAGACACCGTTATTCTATCTGCCACAGCCGCAGGAGATGCCTTGATCGCATCCGGGCCATACTCTGGGCCCGATCTCTCACCGTCTTCGGCGTCGGACAGAGTCTGCCCTGCCGATGCTTCAAAGCTAGAGATCAAGCCGTGATCTTCGTCGGCGCTTTCGTTTAGCGCTGCGAGTGCAACAAGGGCCCTTAGTGTCTCGGGATTGCGCTCAAAGGGAGGAGGTGAGCGGTTGGGGAACTTGGACGACAGCCAGCTGTCTACGTAGTTCCAGTCTTTTGCTGTTGAGGAGGCCAAACGGGCGACAGATGGGGAGAAGATGGCGGCCGTGGCTGGAATGTGTGCCATGATGGAATTGCCCGGGCCAGATTGTGTAGAAACAGGCTGTAGAAAACAGACTGTGTAAAAAGGGGTGGTAGGTATGCGTGGTAAAGAACCATGGGGTTATTTGTTTGTTTATTGTTTGTTATGGCAAATATTACTACGGAGTCAAAAACACATCTCGACAGATGCATTAGCGTAATACACGGTACCTTGTAGCCTGCGTGCTGTGTACTCGGTAATTACCAGGTAATTACCAGTACCAATAGAACAGCCTGACAGCCTGACAGCCTTCAACCCTGCCGCCGCGCTCCACTTACTATCTGTTACTTACATCAGCCCACCTTATTGGCCAGTTCAACTCAGACCTGTCTGAACTTCGTCAGTACTTCCCCGTAGCTCGAAAAGGCCAGCTTGCCACCCGCACAAGGCTGCCCTAAATTGAACGATTTACTGTAAACCGACAAAAGGAGAGATGTTGCCAACGAGACTGTCTGTCGCACATCTGTAAATCGTCCCAGAGCAAGGACGCATCCCAAATCCCACTTCTCTCAACTCCTCCATCTTACCAACATCCATCGCGATACACGATATCCCTCCGCATGTTATTGCAGCCTACCAGCGCCCGACACGGTCACCTGAGCTGAACCTGAATTAGTAGGCGGCCATTCTTTCCCACCTTTCCAGCGCAGCGCTTCAGCGCTTTCTCACAACTTGCTGCCCGGCTGCCGACCATCTTACCACCCTCCGGCGTCCCCGTCCTCCCCGCCCTCCTCGCTACCCGCGGCATCATTGCATCATTGCATCATGCTCATCAAGATCTCAGCCATAGCCCTTGCGGTACGCGCTGTTTCGGCGCTGGCGGCCGAGGATATCCCAGCCGACACGCCCGTGTCATCACTACTTGCGTCCGCTCAGGGTCATCTTTCTCGCGGGGAGACGGGCGAAGCGCTTGTATATTACGATGCCGCTATTGTGCGCGACCCGACTGACTACCTCACATACTTCAAGCGGGCGACCACGTACCTCAGCCTCGGCCGCGCATCACAAGCGACAGATGACTTCAACACAGTCCTGTCGTTACGGCCAGGGTTTGAGGCTGCCCATGTCCAGCTGGGGAAATTAAAGCAGCGTGTGGCAGACTGGGATGGCGCTCGCGATCAGCTGCGGCAGGCCAAGGGCTCGTCTGATGCCCAGGACCTTTTGGCTGCGGTGGACGAGGCAGAAAAGGCTGCGAAGGCGGCTGAGGTGGCCGAGGCCAACAGCGACTGGGAGGAGTGTGTTAATCAAGCTAGTGTGGCCATCATGGTCGCGACGAGGGCCGCCTCTTTACGAAACATACGTGCTCGTTGTCGTTTCGCCCGTGGCGAGGTTGAGGAGGGCGTTGGCGACTTGCAGCATGTGCTTCATTTGAAGCCAGGCGATGTATCGCCATTCCTCGTAATCTCGGCCATCAACTTCTACGCCCTTGGCGACCTTGAGAAGGGCATGTTGCATGTGCGCAAGTGCTTGCAATCCGATCCAGACTCGAAACCCTGCAGAGCTCTGCTGCGCCAGGAAAAATCAGTTGACAAGACATTGGCCAAGATTGAGAAGGCTTTCTTGAAAGACCAACCATCGACAGGAACGATGCAACTCATTCCAACTGGCGACAACCCCGGCCTCATCCAGGAAGTCAAGGACCAAATGTCCGCTCTGCGCGAGCAGGGCATTCTCCCTGCAGCAGCGCCTAACCATCTTGTTTCTAAATTGACTGGCATGACCTGTCAGGGATACTATACGGTACGTTATCCTCCCCTAGGGACCCCGAGAGCCATAGCATCTTCGATGGTGGCTAACGATGAGTAGATGAAAAGCAAGAAAGCCACCCTCTGGTGTGATGATGCCCTCCGACTCGATGAGCATTCTCTGTATGGCCTGCTACACCAACACAAAGTGCAGCTGGACGCTGAGCAGTATGAGGCAGCCATTGAGACACTCAAAAAGGCGAAAGAGGCGCACGGTGACGAATCCGATCAGATCAACACATTGATCAACGAGGCCGACGTTTTGCTGCGACGGAGTAAGATCAAAGACTATTATAAGGTCATTGGAGTGCCCCGTGATGCCGATGAAAGGCAAATCAAGTCGGCCTATCGTAAGCTGTCCAAGCTGCACCACCCGGACAAGGCAGCCAAGCAGGGATTGACGAAAGAAGCGGCGGAGAAGAAAATGGCAGAAATCAATGAAGCGTATGAGATCTTGAGTGATCCTGAGCTTCGTGCAAGATTCGACCGAGGCGACGACCCGAACTCCAAAGGGCAGCAGAATCCGTTCCAGGGCAGCCCCTTTGGAGGCGGAGGCCAACAGTTTATGTTCCAGCAGGGCGGCGGCCAGCAGTTTAAATTCCAATTTGGCTCTGGCGGCGGTGGCGGTGGTTTTCCCTTTGGGAGATGAACTGATCAATAGGTGGAGTGGTGTGTTCCATCTCAGCGTTCCATCTCGGCGTTTTTGCACTGCCGTTGACTTTGCTATGCATGTATATAGTCTGGTCTTCACCTACCTAAGATGGATAGGAAGGTAGACAAAATGGGTGAAATAGGCTCCGTTTAGAGTATCTGCAAGTGTAGTTAGTGATCACAAAACGACGTATCACACACAGTGTCCCAGCAGTCTAAACCTAGCATGTCGTGAAACAAAGGTTTTATCTATTAAAGCAAAAACTAGATTTCGTCGCCGCCTTCAAACCGCACCAACACACTAAAATAGCAACACGATGAGTACCGCGATGCGGCTTGGCAGCCATAGATAGATACGCATATATCACACACTCCCAATGCATCTTCATCTTCTCTTTTCGTTTTTCGTTCCATCCTCGTTTCTCCGCTGCCTTCTGTCCACCCCTAAAAGGGGTACGCCCCGCCTGATGTTGCTGCCCGGTGTGATCTGCTGCTTTATGCCGTCACTCCGTTTCAAGAAACCAGGGCCTTGAGAGGGCAAAGAAACAAGAGAGAGAGAGAGAGAGAGAGATAAGAGAAAAAAAGAAAAAGGTATCTCTACCGTTCCCAATATAGTCTAAATATACACATGTGTTTTTGATGGGGGATGGGATGGGCCCAGAACAAGGTCCCTTTTGAAATGCAACAGAAAAAAAAATTCATCAAAGAGAAATCGAAGCCCGGGAACATGAATGGATAAATGGTTAAATATGCCCGAAAAGTTTCTCCCCCCCGTCTTCCTTTCACAAGTGGGAAAAGGAACAGAGGGGCCAACGGCGCTCGTCGTATAGAAGTGGGATAACCGAGTACACCGACTCTACCGCTCGGAATCGTTCCTGCGAATAAAGTAGGCCCTGACGAAAGGGTTAGTAAATCTGTCTCTATAAATGGGCGTTCTCCGTGACAAAGTGCTGGCTAGCAAGACCAGCGAGACGGCAACAGAAGACGAGCAAACGCGGTAGGAGAAAATAAAACGAGAGAAAAAAAAAGAAAGAAAAAAACATACTTGGAGGCTTCGTATGCGGACCAGCAGATGGCCGTGCTCGGCATTGTGGTCACAACTCTGGGCCGAATACCCTTGAAAAATCCACGGAAGCCCTCCCGCACATGGAGAAGACGGCAACCAGCCATAAAGCTGTTCACGCTCCGCAGCTCCGCATCGCCGGCACTGCCACGGGTCTGCAGCATGGTCTTGATCACATCCATTGGTGTTGTGAGGCCAGCTGCAACACCGCCTGCAATAGCGCCTGCAAAGCAGTGGGTCACTGGGTCGTACTTCTTGGTTGGGTTCATGACGGTGGAAATTGACTCGTAGGCAAGGAATTGGAGAGCGGTGAACGGAACGGTCATGGAGAGGGTGGTCGGGTAAGAGACATAAAAGGCGGCAATGCCTTCGTTCCGGTAGACGTACTTTGCACAGTCTAGCATCGAACGGTACATCTTGCCTGACCCTTCTATTTGCATACGCTGCTTGATGACTGTGAAACTGTGTATTAGCAACGAGTCGAAGGCCTTCTCATGGCAAATGGCCGGCCAAGGAGGACAATTGCATGTAACAATCGAATGGGCTTACCGTCAAATGGATTCATCAAGGCATCGCTGGCAATGGTCGCACACGCTCCGCTTGTCGCTAGTGTAGCAATATAACGTCAGCACTGGGCTTGCTCCGGGCTTATTCTGCGTGTAAAGGAGGGTAGGAGGGATCGATACTCACCGGCAGCGAGAGGGTGGTGTGTGCCGACTTTGTTTCCGCCCATGACATGCTTGACAGCTTCGTATGTGGCGAAGTAGACGGCGTGAGCGGGACCAGCTCCAACGACAACACTGGACATGCCTCGCCATAAGCTCGCAATGCCCTCACCGACAGCCATGCGATATGTGCTCTGTATCAGGCTGGTGTACGCGGTACCGCCGCTGGGACCCAAGATCTGCATGCGAGTCTGTGAAGAGGGAGAGAGAGAAAGAGAGAAAGGAAAAGTTAGTCAAGGGTATGTTCCGGAGTGTAGAACAATGAGGAAGGTGCAGGAGCTAAAGAAAGTGGACTGTGCGACAGGGCACTGGTCAAGCTTACCTTGATGGCATCAATTGGGTACATGACGGTGTGTTCCTGTTGCTCCTCGTCAGCATCCCGAAGTCGAAAGAAGTGCTGCCCGGGGGGTATGGCCCGGCGTGACGGAGCAGTCGGGGTTTTGTTGTGTTACTCACGGCAATGCCGGCAAAAGCTCCCGCAGCCATGTTCTGCACGAGGGAGAAGTTGGGCGGTAAGGATTCATAGCTACAAGGTTGGAAGCAAAGTTGTTAGCAGGCGGAAGGCAATTTGAAGCTCGAAGCTCAAAACTCGGAGCTGGAAGCAGCTCGAGGGACTTGGCTACGCGGTTTGCGCACACGGAAGGGGGACGCACTCGTAATCATCGACATCCTCGATAGGCTCGGCACTTGGCTGAGCCATCTGGGCCACAGCAGCAGATGCGCCGCCCAGGGTCTTGTCCTGAAGAGCCAGTGTGGCGATCGTCCCGGAGGAGGGGGGAGCGAGGCACGAAGAAAAGACGGAGGGGGCGTGAACCGTCTTTTCTGTTCTTTTCTGGTGATGTGTAGACTCGCTGCGGTTCACGGACGTAAGTGTTTTGCGGACGTTAGTGGGTGCGGTGGGTGCGGCGCGTCGATATTATCGGGGTGCCTGTTTCGTGAATGACGTCGGCCGTCGAGGGGCGAGCGGCGCGAACAGACGTGAATATGGGACGTGGGCGAGGGCGAGATCGCCGACGAGAGTCGCGATATGAGGATCGTGAGAGCCGCGTTCGGGATATGCGCGCCGACGTGGTTTGTGCTGGTATGGCAACCGCAGCCGCGCTTTGAGAAAACGCGTCGTGCAAGCTAGCGGATCCAATCGTGGAACCTTGACAGGCCGGCTGCGTACGAATTGCAGGCTGGGATACGGAGTGGGCGGCAGTGGGCGAGAGTGGTCGGTGTGCGGAGGAGCGGAAATCGGATCTGGTCAGGGTCGGTGAGCCCTACTTTTTATGCAGCTGCAGCTGTCGATGGCCGGTAGCACTGACAATGGCAAGAGCAATGGCAGGGACAGGCGCAATCGATGGCAACAGCAAGTGCAGGGAAGGAGCGATGCACTGCGGCGGAAGTCGGTCGATGGCTGTCTGCTCGGAGTGTGGACGGCGGTCAATGGTGGGGTGTGATGAGGTGCGATGAGATGCGATGTGGGAGGCGGAGACGATGCAAGCAATTGAAGTAAAAAGACAAGTCGAGCCGAAAGACCGTTTTGAGGAAGTTTATTTTTCAACGAAAATAGTCAGATTGGGAGCCGCAGGATAAAAAAAAGAAGCACGAAAATATCGGAATACGAAATGGGAGGAAAGAGCAAGGGTGTGCCAATAGGCCGAGAAGGGAGAGAGCTATGTCGGCTTTTTCTTGGGGCTTTCTTTCTTTCTTTTTTCTTCTTTTTTTTTGCCCTCCCTTCGGTCTCACTCTTTGAACTCTGCTCTTTTAGGTCTCGTTTTTTTCCCGCTCGGCGCCGCTTGGATTTTTTCCCCCACCGTGGGTTGGCCTAGATGTGGTGGCTGGAAATTTTTGTGATGCTGGCTGCGTTCTCGGCATAGCTTGGAAAGACAGGAGCAAAGGCGAGAAAAAAAAGAATAAATGAAAGAAAAAGGAGCCAGCGGAGTTACTCACCACGACCAAGACCTGGCCGAGAAAAATGGAGAAGGGCCTAGGGGCATTAGCCTCTGTGGCTCGACTCAAACAGGCACCCCAGTGCCTGAACTACAACGCTGGAGCGACGCCCTGCGCGTGAAAGTATACCGCGTGGCAGGAGCAAACTGTACATCTTCCCTGTGGCCGGCGCGTTTCCTCGTTCACAATACGGAGTAGAGCGGATGTGCCTGTACGACATAGTTTCCCATACTGGTCTGGGACTCTGGGGGCGTCACTGACGGGATTTGGACAGTTCTTTCCAGCGAAGTAGTATATGTCAACGTCGGAGCTATCCCGGGAAGGTGCTGTGTGTGGTAGGATTACTGGTGCCCTTTGTTTGCTCTCCTGTGTCTTTAAGTCCCTCGCACACACTCCCACTCTTATTTTTAACTACAGTAGGCACGCAGAGCCGACGATGACACAGTTGGCTTCTCACTGCGAGAATTCCCGTGGAAACTCCTGTCAAAATTTGAGACGCAGAAAACGGCATTGGCACCCATTGGTTCCTGCCTGCCATGTGCAGTGTTTCCACATTTGCAATTTCCTCGGCTGGAAGGCAGGCGGCAGGGCGTCTCGAGACGGAAAGAGGGACGGGGGATCTACTTCTCAGTATGGATACCTTCTTTCTGTGAAGGCATGAGCCATTATTCCTCCGGGTCTTCCTCTGCTACTATGTAATACTCCGTAAGATACGTCACCCTTTGAGAACAAATATTTCGGGGGGGTAAAAAGGTATCTTAAGATACGTCTGGCCGTTGGCGACGCTACGACGGCGGCGCTGATCGTACAACCCGCTGTACGAAGGCTCGTACGAAGTATTACCTGCCCTCTAATGCTGTCACTGTAGCTGGTCGCCACCCACCTGGAACGGAACACACAAGTCCCACACCCGCAAGCCCCAAGCCCACAAGCCCATCAATCGGGCAACACGAAATCTCTACAGGTTTGACATGCTATCTTATCGCCTCCGCGATTGACTGTCCAGTTTTCTGTTTTCGGTTTTCAGTTTTCTGTTTTCAGTTTTCAGGATTCAGGATTCAGGACAGGCCAGGCCGCAAGACCAGCACCTCGGCTTGTCTCAACCCAAACTCTAGACCTTTTGAGCTCTTGCTTCTCCTGTGTATTTACACATAGTACGACGTACTCAGTACCCGTTTCTGTGCTTTTCCGGCGAACACGGCTATCCTGGTCGCCGGTTGTCGGTCGCCGCATTTCCCACGCTTATATACGCGAAACCTCCGTTCGTATGTCCGATAGGCTGGGCTGGCAGGCCATGTGCTGGCATACCCACATGCTGCTCTTTCTCAGAATTCCAACACCGTAATAGCACGGAGTAATATGGACGAGTTCGTATGGACTAGTCCAGCCATTCTTTCCTCCTTCGCCCGTCTGGTGCTAGGACGGAGTCCCGTTGATTGAGACTGGTTAAAGTAATGGACTGCCCACCCTCACAATGCATTTAATCCGAGCTCGACACAAACCCCGACGTGCATATACTCAGTATTAAAATATAAATTTTACTCTTCTACGGAGTACTTCATACATGTACTCGGCAATATTACCCTGTGTGTCGGTATTTCGGGCGAGGATGGAATAGATATTGCGGCTTTGTGCTGGTCATCCGTGGAGAACGGAGGGGAGGGACACTCGGCCACTGGTGGAAGAGTTTGCAACCTGTGCACATAATCACAGAGTAGAGACACTGACCTGTCGCCTGGCAGTGCTGATTTGTGGCTCGAAATCTGTGCTGTCACGGACCGGGCGTGTCGGCCCCGTGTTGTCCGACCCTGAGGTGCACGATGCCGCGATAGAGAGTTTGGTGAGTGGAGCGTTTGTTGTGTTTGGCCAAAACGAGTTACCGCCGAAAGTGCGGCGTCGGCACCTCGTACATAGAATTATCAGATGAAGATATAATTGTGAGATGGCTGGAAGATTGGTATTGTCTCTTTTTCTATTCCCCTCATGTTTATTAAGGAGAGGGAGGACAAAGGGACGACAAAAGAGACGGAAGGGAAGTAAAAGTAAAGGAATAAAACGATAACCAAGGGAAATATCCAGTAAGGCTAAGATGGCATAGAAAATACGAAGTACAATCTGATCTCCGGGACGACTCCCGAGTTCCTGGGTTATTGATGAAGGGCTCTTGATGAATGTTAGACCAGGGGCTACATACAGAGCAAGATACTGCCACAACGATCCTAGCAAGTGGATTGGTGATTAACAGCTACGTGCCTCTTTGGACAAGCTGCGACTCCATTCATGGGCAATCGTCGATAGCCAAATGCGCGCGGGGGGGGGAATCAACGTCTCGGACAGCAGACGTGAGCCCTCGCCACAGACACCTCAACAGCTCATCGTACTCGGTATGACCAAGTACCCCATTGTTCGTGGCGAGGGGTGCGAGGGGTGAGGCCGTGTTCTCGAGCAGCGCGATTTTTATTTTATTTTAAACATCCGAATCATCCAATGCAAGAGAGCACAAGCAAAGCCATCTGGGGTCTATTTACAACGTATCGAACAAATTTAAAAACAAAACACAAAATAAAGTATACACCAAGCACGGACCCAGGACTGCCAATACCAAATACCAGCCAGTTAGTGCAGCCGGTAAACAGTACAGTTAGTGTTCGGAGCTCGGCGCCATGCCTGCCTCCTCCCCGTCAGTCCACACCGCTCGTCTCTCGCCGCTACCCTTCACCATCACCCACGTCAGCATACATTGCAGTCTGCCACGAAACAAAGCATAAGAAGGTAAAGTGAGCCCATTCGAAATTATTGCAATAGCTGAACCTGGCCACCCAACACACCCTGGCTCGTGTCAGAAACCCGGTGCACGCCTTACAGCGCCATCTAGAAGTGGATGGCGCGGTTGTAGGTCGCCATGGCGGCCTCCTTGAGCGCCTCCGCAAGCGTCGGGTGTGCGTGGGTCGTGCGCGCAATGTCCTCGCTCGACGCGCCGTACTCCAGGGCCAACGTGCCCTCCGCAATCATCTCGCCGGCACCGGGGCCAACAATGTGCACGCCCAGCAGGCGGTCCGTCTCCGCATCAGCAATCACCTTGACGATACCCTCAGCATCGGCGTTGGTCTTGGCGCGCGAGTTGGCAGAGAACGGGAACGTGCCGACCTTGTACGCAACGTTCTGCGCCTTCAGGTCCTGCTCTGTCTGGCCCACCCATGCCACCTCAGGGTGCGTGTACATGACCGCAGGGATGCAGCCGTAGTTGACGTGGCCGTAGCCCTTCTTCAGGTACTCCACAACAGCAAGGCCCTCGTCCTCGGCCTTGTGCGCAAGCATAGGACCGAACGTCACATCGCCCACGCACCGAATGTGCGGGTGCTTCGTGCGGTATTCCGAGTCAATGACGACACGGCCGCGATCGTCGACGTCGAGACCAATGTTCTCGAGTCCCAGACCCTCGGTGTAGGGACGGCGTCCGATGGCCACCAGGACAACCTCGCCCTCGAGCTAAAGTCAAAGAAAAGACGACCATGTTAGCTTATGTGACTCTTTCTTCTTCTTCTTCTTCTTATTTTTTCTTGTCTCCTCCTTGTCCCTTCTCCCCCTTCTCCCATAAGCAATGGGAACGAAAGCAAAGCATCACTTACCGTCTCGGGCTTGCCGCCCTTGGCAGCGTCGACCTCCAACTTGACCTTGTCGCCGCTGGTGTCGCCGCTGACAACCTTCGTGTTGAGCTTGAAGTCAATGCCCTGCTTCTTCAAGATCTTCTGTGCTGTCTTGGAGATCTCCGTGTCCATGCCAGGGCCACCAATCTGGCCGAGGAACTCAACCACCGTCACCTTGGCGCCCAGGCGCGACCACACCGAGGCCATCTCCAGACCAATGATACCGCCGCCAATCACAATCAGAGACTCGGGCACCTTCTCCAGCGACAGGGCGCCAGTGCTGGTGACAACACGCTTCTCGTCAATCTCTAGGCCGGGGAACGGCGTAGCCTCACTGCCCGTGGCAATGATAATGTTCTTGCCCTTGAGTGTCGTCTCGCCACCGTCGTTAAGGTCAACCTTGACCGTGTGCTCGTCAACAAACGAGCCCGTGCCCTTGACATATTCGACACCGTTCTTCTTGAACAAAAACTCGATGCCCTTGGTCAGGCCCGACACAGACTGCTCCTTGGCCTTCATCAACTGGGGCAGGTTCAGCTTGACGTCGCCAACCTCAATACCGCGGTTCTTGCTGTCGTGGAGGATCTGGTGGTAGAGGTGGGAGTTGTTGAGCAGCGATTTTGACGGAATGCAGCCGACGTTCAGGCAGGTACCGCCCAGAGATCCGCGCTTCTCGATGCAGGCCACCTTAAAGCCCTCCTGGCCGGCCTTGATGGCAGCAACGTAGCCAGCCACACCGCCACCTATGATGACAAGGTCCTTCTCCTCGCCAGCCTCAGAGGCGAAGCCGCGGCTCCATCGAGACGCGTGTGATGACGATGCAACAATGGTAGGGAAACTGTGAAGGGAGCGAACGAGTCCAAGAAGAAAAGGAAGGGGTAATGTTAGAAACGGGTCGATGCACCGAAAAAAAAGGAGAGGCCACGATGACGCCTGCAAACTGCGCCAGAAGACAGAAAACTCACGGGGACTGTTTTCGGAAAGCTGACCGGACAACAGTTCGCGATATTAAACGAGACGACATCATCTTCGATCAGGGGGGAAAAGAAACAATCGACGGGAGGCCGTAGGGAGGAAGAGAAAATAGAAGGTCGTAGATAGGAAACAGTAACAGACGCGATTCTGCGTGCAATTGACACAATTTGCGTCGATGGAGGAAGAAACAAGTTGCTGGTGGATGACGGTTTGCGGGAGCTTTCGGATAACGGGTAACAAAACAAGAGCTATTTTGTGACTTTTTCGTCTCTTTGACCAATGCTCCAGACAGGGACAGCAGGTCGGTCTGGTTTTTTCTGCTGGTTTCGCTTTTTGTTGACCCGGCGCTGTGCTGGGGCGCGTCTTTAGTGCCATATTTGATTTCCTGGTGCCTGAATTGTGAGGCGCACAGGAACAGTCCCCCTGGCTGTCGCTAAAGCGATGGTAACCGCGCCCGCCTTCCCCAACGGGACAAACAGCGCCCACGACTTATGACTAATCACTACACTGTACTCGCTCGTAAAAGTCCTCTGTGTCACGATGATGAAGGCGCCATACATATTAACTTACTACGGAATACACGCTACTTTGAACGTTCCCGATGACCGCCGTACGCCGCATGCCATATTAAGCTGTCAAGTTCTTATTATTTTTCTTATTTGTTTCCTTCTCCATTGTCCTCGTGCGAGTGCAAGAGTTCGGAGCTGCCGTGATTACTACTCAAATACTATTCAAACTGTCAACCCATTTTCAAAGGACAAGCAATGCCTTATCTCTATCTATTACCACGGCACCGCCCCTTTCTCTTTTTTGCCTACAGGCTTTGAGGGTCCCGCAGCGCAATTTGCGCCCGGTCGCACGCCTTGGCAACACGGCTCGCTTGGTGCTTCTCCACGAGCTTCGACCGCCGGACCACCTTGTCGACAAAGTACTGCAGCCCGCGGCGCAGGTCGTCCTTGTCGCTGGTCAACTGAAACCGCTTTCGGATAAGAGCGCTGCTGCTGCTGCTGCTGCTGCTGCTGCCGCCGCCGCCGCCGCCGCCGCCACCGGCCTTGCTGGCCTTGCTCGCATTGTGTGCCTCCTCAAAGAAAGAGAGCAGCATCACCTCGACGAACATCCGAGTTTTCGCCTGCAGCCGCACCAAGCTGAGGCATTTCAGGATGTCCAGCGAGAGGCTTCCGCATGCAACCAGGTAGCCACATAGTTTCGCCGTGTTGACGACCCGGCGCATGTCCGTGGCCTCGTCTTCCTCGTCCGCCTCGTCGTCTTCGGGCACTTCGCCAAACATGGGCTCTCCCATCCCCCGAAACAGCTTCCAGACATTGGCCTGGAATACCCACGCCATTCGCCTGTCGGCGCTGCACACCTGCCGTGCCACCAGTGCATAATAGCGATTGTAGTGTTGTTCAGACCCGACACAACGGATGAGCACGTTGGGGACTTCTCTCTTCTCAAACTTGTTTAAGCCGAGCCTCAGAAGCCTGGCTTGCGCATCTTTGCTGTCGGCTGCCGAGAGAAGCGTGACAAAGATGGACCGTCGTGCATCCGTGTTCATGCCCTGCTCTCTTGCCAGCAAATCGAGCTCTTCTACATCCGCAATGTCATCGCCCCACGACCCCAAAACGTCATCCTCGCCATCCTTTGTCGTTTGTGTGGACGAACGGGCGCCACGCGGTGCCGCCGTCTTATCGTCGGCGATGAGCGCTATCTTGGCGTCTCCATTGTCCTGGCCCTTGGCCCCAGAAGGCTCGTCGCGCCCGGCCCAGCTTGCTCCGACCAGCCACCACTTGCCGCGCTTGTCGGCCTGCTCAATGTCGGCCAAGCTGACGCGAAGTGGCCCGGACGCCTCTAGTTTTCTCGATGTAGGCAGCGTGCCCAGCATTTTTCGTATCCTCTCCGCGTGGCCAAAGCCGCTGCTTTCGGCATCTCGCTGCTTCTTTTTATCGCTCTTCTTAATGTCGCTTATCCTATCGATCATGTGTCTTGTCCGAACGGAGAGACTCTTCTCACCGCCAGCACGCATAATCGCGGGCTGGATGAGAGCCACAATGTCCTTGAGTGCTCTCGGGTCGTCTTGGTGAAGACGGTGGCCGCTTGTTTCAAACACCCGCAAAAGTAACTCCGCGTTGGTCTCGGTCAGTTTCGCAAGCAACATCCGGATGTAGTCGTAGATGAGGTTTGGGCCGATCATTCGGAAGTTGTAGAGCTCTGCCATGAGACCGAACAAGTTCAGTGCCATCTTGGACGACGGCGTCCACGAATGCTGCCGGCGGTCCGATGTGTTGCTCGCGTCCGCTGTGACGAGAGCGTCGTAGTGTTGCTTGAAAAGGGTCGCATTCTGCTGGATGAAATTGGCACCGAAATCAGGTCCCTTCACCATGTAGACAGCAGAGGCAAATCCTGCAATTAGGACTGTGACATTGTTGGACAGCGCGCCTTCAATGTGAATTTGCTCTAGGAGCTTGTCAGTCACGGCGTCGGTGACGTATTGACGCGGGTTGTCAAGGTAGAGTCTCTCGACGTCTCCGAGAATGGTCAACATGTTCGCATCTGACAGACGGGCAATCAAGTGATGCGCCTGTCGCCTCACCCGTGTGACAGCCTCAGACTCAGAACCTGTGACTTGCTGGGCCCGTCGAAGGGCTGGGGGGACGTAGTTTTGAGGCGTGGATGACGCTGTAACCGGTGCAACATAGGGATTTTCTCTGGCGCGCTTCATAGGCTGTGTTCTCAGCTCCTCCTCCGCTTCTGACCCAAGAACGTCAGAAATTCCTGCGTCTCCATCTGAGCTGCCGAAAATGTCGTTGTCTTCATCGTCGTCGTCGTCGTCATCGTTATTGTCGTTACTCTCGCCTTCGCTTACGTCGTCGTCGTCGTCGTTATTATTACTATAGGCTTTTCCGTTGCTTAACCCCATAGCCTTTTGTCGTTTCGCTTGAAGCCATTCTTCTGCCTCACTTTTCCGTTTCTTTTGTAGCACGGCTTCTGAGTTCTTGCCTCCGGCGTCATCGATTGACTCCAGTAGCTCTCCTAAGCCGTCGTCCTTGAAGGTCTGGGGCAAGTTTTTCCGGCCCTTCAAGCCGAGCTTGCGCTCGAGCTCTGCAATTTCTGCATCGTCCTTTTCCAGTTGCTCGCGCATACGCTTGGAGACCTTTACCGGAGCAGAAGTGCCTGGGTCAGAGGACCCGTCACTGTCGTCGCCATCATCGCTGCCTTCACCGTCGTCGCTTTGCCCCTCGAATTCTTCGTTTTCTAATTCGTCGTCGTTTTCGACCATGTCGAAATCGTCAAAGTCGTCCTCATCGATCGAGTCATCGTCTACTTCTGGGTTGACAATCCGCATTTGATTCGGTTTCTCCTTCGGTTTATTCGGAGGCGCTTTATCATTGTCGATGGCACGTTGTCTCTGTGATGGCCGAGATTGTTGTGATTTATGTCCTGTCGGGTTGGGGCCACGCTTTTGCTGAAAGCCCTGATCCGCACCCTTCCACTGCCTCGGACGTGTTGCATTTCGTCGTCCGCGTCCCGGTGCATCTTGCGTCTGTACGCCGAGGTGTTTTAGGAACCCAGCAGACAAGGACGGGCCGGCATTCCTCGAAGGTGCCATGACGTTTTCTCTTCCGTAAAAACCGGTGCCTTTGTCGTGTGGTTTATTGAAGGCTCTTTATAGCATGGCTGGATGTTGGCTTGTTGGAAACTGGAAGTCGATGGGCGCAGAGACTTGTGTATCTGAGTTTGGCCTTGACAGTCAAAATTCTTAGTTAATAGATTAGTGCGGAAGCACAAAAAAATAAGTTTCTGAAAGCCCGTCGCCAAGACCCACATAAACGGCAGCCTTGAGTACAGCCTTGTCAAAATGACTAATCACGCCAAGTTTGAACTCCGTACTCCGTATTTTTGGCAGCATCCTTAATACTTACCGCGGGGCACCAAAATATCAATTTATCAGAATCCACCCCAAAGCCCTCTACCCCTACACTCAGCTGCACATTATCTCGCAACCTTCTCGGCAATGGGTTATCTTGACAACGACGAGGTATGTCTCTCTGAGTTCGTGTCTTCAAAGAGATTCTTACCCGTGCAAATTCTAACAACAGATGACACACAGTTTTTCTCTCGGCTCGCCGAACTCTTCCACACACAAAAGGGCAAAGACCATGGTGCAATTTACCTGAGCCAGCGACGTCGTGCGTGGACACCCTCGACCCCCCTTGATGGTTTCTTTTGTTTATTCCTGTTGAGTTGCTAATATTCTTTGATTATAGTTGCCCGCGGCGAGAAGGGCGTCTCAGGAACCGGCCCAGATGGCAACCCAGACGTCGAGGTTTTAGAACCACAACCGCTCATTATACGCGCAACCAACGGCAAATCCAAGAAACACCGAAAGGACAAGATCAGGTTAACGACAACAGTGGGCCCGGATGCACTGGAGGGCTTCTATGCACGCTACGCGGAGACATGCAAGGCTGGGATGACTCTTTTAAAACCGCGCGACAAGAGCAAGAAGAAGGCCAAGGCAAAGAAGAAGAAGGCCGCCACAACGACACCGGGGGCATAATGGCGGACTGGCTTATCTTGCGACGCATACAACCATGTTAGCAAACATGTTTTATTTGGCCTGTCCCACTCGTGGTCGCAGGGTAGTGCGGGTGCGACTAGTAAGTCCTCACCGGCCGTTAGCTAGGTGGGCGTTGCGGTGGTCCGATAATGGATCTGAGCACGCACCGCTGCAGGAACGTATTATGACTACACGGCCACTGTTGGGGAGGAGGCTCAGATTTTCTGCTGCCAGCGCTTGTCCTAGTGTTTGCAGAAAGGCGCCCGATGTCGTTATACAAAACGTTGCATTGGGTGCGTCGGCATCGCTGGTTATTTTCTTTTTTTTTTGGCGCAGGTGTTTGTTTGTTTAAATTCGTGTGTCTTTCTACCACGGACGGACGTGTTCCCGGAATATACACGCGCAACAGCATAACTGTACCTCTGTGGTGATACAGGGAGAAGAGCACAGGCAAGGCCGAGCTACGATTGTTACTGAAGGCTTGTAGACCTCTCGCCGTTCTTAGTTCTTATATACACAGCCGGTTCGCAGGCGTTGTAGACGAGATCACATCTTTAGAGTCCTCAATTAAACAAAGTGCCATCTAACCCACCCAGGCACCGTTGGGCTTGCAGCACGATAATACGCTGCTCCCCTTTAACCAGGCGCAGCACATTATAATATTTGTAAAGAAAAAAACTAAAGAAAAAACTAAAGGAGGATTAGGGAAGAAAGCACTTTATTGCAAATCCCCACTTTAGAACCGTGCTCGAGAATGAAGCAGGGGAGCCTCACAATGCTGCTCCCCTTTAAGAAGACAAGGCAAAATTCAGTTGATAAACTTTTAATATCCGTTTTCTCCTTATCAACATTAACCAGTAAAACATCCCAGGTTGCCAGAGTGCCGACTGGGCAACAACTCCCATGGCGCTTTCGGCCAAGCCTGCGTATGACCTTAATGCGCACAAAAAAGGTGCAACAGATTGGAAAATAAATGGCTATATCATGACCGTGGGTGGCTGGTCCAGCAGGCATCGAACCAGAGATCCAAGTGCAGGTTTCTGGGATTGACATATGTTGTAGTACAAGCAAGGAGTTGGCGAAATGGCTAACAGCACCAGACATAAAAAAGATATTTCCCGACATGTGCAAGGTAAATGCGAATAAAGTAAAGCAAGAGATGGAAATTAAATAAAAAAAGCATAAAAAACAGTTGTGAGAGTAGGATAATAAAAAGAGAAAAGGGACGAGAAAAATAAAGACAGGTGGTGGTGGTTAGACAGAAGTAATAGTACGAAACTCGAAAGGACTGCAAAGCGTTTGCCACAAGAGGCTGCAACCAAGACTGACGACCTGGCAATGGCCGCAAAGCAACGGGTTGTCGTTGATTGGCGGCGCGAGAAGCTCGAGCATCACATGATTTGATCCTGGGTCAGACCACCATGAGGGTCTGTGTCCATATTGTCGGCAGGCAGACCGGGAGTGAGGTATTTGACGAAACCCAGGCCAAGCGGGCGGCCACCGTACTGGTAGCCCTGGAACTTCGCAATGGCGGTCTCGGCGGTCTCGGCGGTGTCAAAACGGACGACACCTGAACCGCGGGAGCGGCCACTTGGTTCATACTGGATCTCAGCCTGCTCAACCTTACCAATTGTGGTGAACAGCTCAACAAGGTCTTCGTTGCTCGTAGACCACGGAAGCTAGCAAGTAAAGAGAGAGCGTGTTAGTACTGCAACAAAAAATTGGAAAGCAAGCGTGGCTCAAGAAATGGGAAGTTGGCATGCTTACGTTTCTGACAAAGATGATTTCGCCACGCTCAGTGCCCGACGTGGCATAGTCGGTGAAAGGGTTGGGGGCCGGGGTAGGACCACCGCCGTGAACACCACCTCCGGCATGACCAGCACCGGCATCAAAGCCGCCACCGCCACCGCCATAACCCCCACGGCCACCGAAGCCGCCAAAACCACCACGACCACCAAAACCACCGCGGCCACCGAAACCACCACCGAAGCCTCCGCGGCCAAAGCCACCGCGGCCAGGGAAGCCACCGGAGTTGGCAAATCGATCTTCGCGGACCTCCAGAATACGGCCTTGCCAGTCGTAGCCGTTGAACTGCTGGATGGCGTTGCGGGCATCATCGGGGCTCTCGAACACCACAATGCCAGATCCCTTGGATCTGCCATCGGGGCCAATGTTGATGTCGGCTCGGGCGACGCCAGCGGTACGGGCTAAATAGTAGGGATTGGGATTAGTTGACCAAGAAACACCAAGAATATATTAGGAGGGGGTTTCCACCTACCAGCTTGACGGAAGAGATCCTTTAGATCTTGCCATCCGACGGTGAATGGGAGCTATAATACGCGTGGTTAGAGAATGAGAGGGAGGGGAGGTGGAAGAATGGAGGGAAAATAAATCAAAACAAATGTGGGCAGGTCATAAGAAAAGACAAGACCATGGTACTTGGGACGCACATTGGCAACATAAATCTGTCTGCCTCCACCGCCACCGGCGTTGAAGTTCATCTGACCGCCACCGTAGCCTGGCGGGCCCATCGGGCCGCCATAACCACCACGAGGGCCAGACGATTGGTTGAAGCGCGGTTCGGCCTCCCGATCCTACGACCGTTAGAAATCAAGATGCGTTTTGTCATAAGGGTCCGAGAGGGGGAGTTGGCTTTAGTGCCGACATACCTCACGGACGTAAACGAGTCGACCCATCAGGTTCTGGTTGCTGAGTGTCGCAACGGCGTTCTGTGCTTGCTCCCTGGTCGCATATTCCACAATTCTAATAGCAAAGTCAGTAACAAGATCAGGGCAGATGTAAACTGCAACAGGTCTCAGAGACCATGGGAAGGTCTGGCCAACTTACCCGCATCCCTACAATAACCCAAGGAACATCGTTCCGACCCGTCAATCCAACAAGTTCCCATTATAATTAATCGGCACAGCTAAGGGGGAGAGGGGAGGGAAAAAAAGAAAAAAAAGTAGCCCAGCCAAGACTACTTATTGTAGTCGCCCACCTTCGACATTCCGTTCGGGAGTAGTAGAACATCCGCGAAAATGACTTCACCGGCTGTTCGAGTTGATGGATAGTTAGTAACGACAAATAACACACTGCCACCCCCTCCCCCCAACCCTCAACCCCTCCTTCAAAAGAGAGAGAGAAAGAGAGAGAGAGAGAGAGAGAGCGAGGAAAACGAGAAAGACGAACCCTGCCGCATAAAATCCTTCAGATGGTGCCATTTGACATCGTAAGACAGATTGCCGACATAGACGCGGCGGTCTTGCTGTGAGCTGTCGCGGACGTTGGACAGCATTTGGTCTCTTGCTGCTGAGCGGTCGTCGTGTGAGCGGTGGGGAGCGCCTCCGCTGCCGTAGTTTGCGGTAGGCGGTGCTCCAGAAGGTGGTGCTTGTCCGGCCATAGGAGAGCGGGAGCGTCTGGAGCCGCGGCGGTATTCTGGGCTACGAGAGCGCTTGGTACGGGGCGAAAACGACCGGCGGTGGCCACCTGCAGTGCGGCCGGGGCTGCGAGATCGACCACGGAGTGGCGAGCGAGAGCGTTCACGCTGCCAGACAATAGAGTTAGTTTCACTCGGAGGACGATAGCTATGAGAAAGGGCCCGTTGAGTAACGGCTTATACTCGAAAGTAGAGCATGGCACGGTCTACTAGTGCGAGACTATACAGGGCCTTCGTTTACTTCCTGGTAATGACGTACCTGTCTGTATGTGTTTCCCGAGTCGGCTGTATTATGAGGAAGAGAGGTTAGTAACTCGTGGAGTCAACAACGGGCCAAAGGAACCCAATGGCCAAAAAAAAAACAGAATTAGACAAAAGAAAGCTGCCAGAGCAACAAAAAGGGACAAAACAGTGGCGCACAAAAAAGACGGAGGCTCTGCAAAAAAAAACAAAAAGGTTGAGGAGACAGTAGATAAGGACAGGAGGGAAAAGCAGCAGATAGTTATATCAATCAAAGGGTCACTGCAAAAAGGGGAACTTTGCAGGTGGGATGCAGAGTGGGATGCAGAATGGGATGCGAGGTGGGAGAGCAAAGTACAAAGCCCTCAGGGGCGTAAAGAAGGCTGCGGGCAAATGTGCGTGTATATGCATGCGCATGTGTGTGTGTGTGTGAGGAGGCAGAAGGAGAGGCAGAGACTGTAAGACTGTGTGTGCGTGTGTGTCTATGTGCCGTGTGCGCGTGCATGCTTGTGTGCGTCGTATATATGCCTGGAAAGGACCATCGCGTATGCCGTCCTAGCCTCTTGTCACAGTGAGGAGCTAACACGTTCAAGCAGCCATTGGTCACAACGGCAACCGTTGAAGGTAAGACCAGCTGCGTGAAGAGAAAGAGAGACAAAAGAGAGAGAGAGAGAACTGATTCGAGAGACGAGCCCGACAGGTCTGGGCCACTGTAGGGGCACAGGCTCATGACGGCGCTGAGGCTTTTGTTTGGTGTTGCGATAGAGGGAGTAATATGTAAAATGGCATGCAGATTCAGCAGGGAGAAGGGGAGGGGGGCACAGCTGCAAGGCATCGGCGCGGAGGAAGGACGGAAGAGAAGGCAATGGACAGCACACAGTTGCCCAGTGGTGGTTGCCAGTTGTGGTTGGCAGTCGTGGTACCGCTTGAAACACTGTGTTCTTTGTGCGCTCGACGCGCTCGACGCACTTTGAGCACTCGGCGCATTCTGTGCGTTATATGTGCTATGTGCCAATGGAAGTAGGCACGAGGCACAGGCGCCAAGTGACAGCGTGTGCCATGGGCGGAAGAGGATGGTCGGGGTGTAAGCGAGGGAGGAGGGTGGTGGTGAAAGATATCTTCCTAGCAAAGGCCAGCCGCGCCTAGATCACACAACCTGAACACGGTGCAATATGGCTAGAGACAGCAGGCTACAGACCATGTTGCTGGGCTCGAACGGGCGATGTAGGAGAGGGGGAGAGGGGAGAGGGGGAGAGGGGGCAGAGACAAGGGGAGAGAAAAGGCACAATGAAGATATGACGATGTGAAGCGCCGGGCGTTCGAAGGTACATGAAAATTGACGGTCATGACACTTGGAAGCAAGATAAAAAGAGACGGCGAGAGAAAGAGAAGGTGCCCGTATAATGTACAATTATCAAATGAGGATGAGACGACAAGACCCAGGTGACAAGAAACGGCAATTGGAAAGAATATGGCAGAGACGCCGCGAAACGGAAAGGAAACAGGATAGATGACCCACGGTGACGGAGATGAACCGTTGAATTCGGAGGACGGACGTGACGGGCACGCGCGGAGAAGAGAAGGAAGAGACAGGGCGAAAGAGGGAGAAGGAAAAAGAGGGAGCGAGACGGGAGGTCGTGGAGGTGCGTATACGGAGAGAGGAGGTTTGCAAAACGCTTGCGAGCGACGATGACAGATGGTGAAGACCAGAGAAAAGAGCAAAAGACACAAAAACTTACCCATGGTGATATACTTGCGCAAGACAGCCGAAGACAGCGGAGAGAAAGGGGGCACACTTAGCCGTGGACGAACGGTGTGCTCTGTAAGGCGGATGGAGGCGGATGGGAGGTTGAGGAATGAGTGCGAGAGCTGCAGGCACAACCGAGCTGGCAAGGGAACAAGGGATGGCGTTGCTGTTTGTACTCGCTGCGACGAAAGGGGAGGAGGGGAGGCGACGAGTGCGCCAAATCGACTGAGCAAGAGCGACGAGGAGGAGAAGGTGGTGGTGGAGGACTATGGATGAACAAGGCCGCGTGAGAAAGGCGCAAAGGCGCAGAGGCTCAAAGTATGACGGCGTGTGTGCTCTGGATGGCGTGGATGGGTGTCCTGGGGGTGTGGGAGTTGAATTGGTTGGATTGGTGGTGTGAGCAACAAGTGGTGGTTCTGGTGGTGTTGGTGGTGGTGGTGCGTGGTTGGTGCAACGCGTGCGTGTTTGTGGTGTGGAAGAGCGGAAGAGGGTGGACGAGGGAGACGGAGATACTGTGAGCTCTTTTTGCAGGAGGAGAGGAGAGGAGAGAGGAGAGGAGAGAAGCAGACAAGCAGACGAGGAAGGAACACCTGTTGGTTGGCCAGAAGGGAAATTTTGGGAAGGAGGGTGGGCCTGGGACGGAGCACAAGGCCTGGCCACAGAGGTACAAGTAGTTTTTAAAACCGAGTACTCTGTATTGGCAAGAACTCAACAGTCTTTTGGGGTCGAGACACGACTAGCGGGAAGGCGCGACTGGGTACATGCGATGGGGGATGGGTGCGGAGTAATACTCCGTACTTGTCCAGGCTCTAGCGATACTCCGTATGCCAGACACAATTTGAGGTATGTAATACGTCGTACTCTTGGGTCTTGATTAAAAAAAACCACTCCTCAACACGGGAGCCTGGAGTGTCCGGTCCAAGCCTGAGCAAGCAGTGTGTTCGTGGGAGGAATTCAATTGGAGTGCTCTGGAGACAGCGTTGAGAGGCTAGTGAGGGTAATAAGGGGACGGCGGTGCGTAAAATGGCAGAGTCGAGAAATGTGATAATGTTTGAGACTCAGTCCACAAGAGGGGAAGAGGGGTTCAATTGGCGGGTGCGATGAGAATTTGACTGGGAGTCTCTCTCTCTCTCTCTCTGTGTGTGTGGAGAGAGCTGTGCAATGCGAAACGCGAGGGTAGGGGGAGGGAAGAGGGAGACACAGAGACACAGGCAGGTCTGCTCCAGTGTGAGCGGACCGGGCGCCAGGACTTTGTGCCTGGTTCAACGGTAGCCGGGCTGCGGAAATGGCTGCGTCTGGTGGTCTCAAAGTGCTTGTTGAGCCGTTGCAAGGTCTGTTCACTGGGACTCTGTTCACTCTTCACTCAAGTATTGGCGGGGCGTCGACAATCGGTTCATAATGCCAACGTTAAACGGTCGTGGGCAGTATGGACAGTTATGAAAGACACAGGAAGGAAGAGATGATGATAACAGAAAATCTCAGAGAAACGGCTAAAGAACCAGTAAGGGTTCGTGAGTTGTTCGTACCTGCTCTTTCCCCCGTCAATGCTCTTCGCTCCTTCTGTTCGGCACTCAACTCTGTATTAAAGTAATCCTGTTACAGAGAACAGAGCCTTGAGGCATGGTATCCGAGGACGCGTCAAGGCAAGCACAATTGAGGCCACTGAAGGTGTTTGGTGCGGGCGAATCAGAGGCTGCACTGAGAAGGAGAAGGGCCAAAGGGGAAAAGCGCGTCAGTGGGTCGGACAGGCAGGCTCTGCAGCTTCCTCCGTACTGAGTAGCTTCCTCTGCAGCTCTGTGGTAGCTCTGGTGTGGAAAGGAAAAGACACAGTTGTGTGGGGCCAGAGGTACATGGGCAGGTACATGGCGAGGTACCTTTTCAAGCTCCCTTGTACAAGCCAATTCTTGGAGCACCCCGTATCGTGCATTCGTTCCCGTACTCGTGTCTCGGCAGCTGCTCCCTCTTCTCGTACTGGCTATCCGTCCAACGCCGCCTACGGCTAGGGCTGCGCTGTTCTTCGACAGGCCCCCCTGCAAACTTGCTGCACTGCACACGGTATTTCGTGCCTGGGGACGTGACATTTGCTCGTTGCTTGTCGGAATTGGTCGAGAGCTGGAGGAGCTGGAGGAGGCCTAAAATGACGGGCCCTAACAAGCTGCATACTGGATCCTGGCGGCTCCATTCGTCGTACCCGGATGGAGCGATGTTAATGTCAGTTTTGTCAGTTCTTTTTTTTTTCTTTTTCTGTCGTTTCTCTTCTTCTCTTCTACCGAGTACACTGTAATGTCTCTCTAAAAGGGGCGTGCATCGTTGGGTGTCGGATTCTGGAAGTTGATTTATTGCCTCGTAGGTTGTGCTCCTTGGTCTTTGCCTTTTACTTTTTTATTCTCTCCCTTCCCATGTTTAGGAGATGTTTAGTTGTTTGCAGATATTATATTGCATCCCCCTTCTATGTGTTGCAATTTCTCACCTTTTCTCTGTCTGCCCCTTTATACTTTCCTTTCCTTCCCTTTTCATTATTTCCCTTCTACATACTTGCCGAACTCGTGTTTTTTTTTGTTGAAAACTTATTGTTTGCGCTACGCCTCATATATAATGAATACAGAAAAAGAGCAAACGCCGTGAACTTAGTCTATTTGCATTTCTCCAGAAAGTATCACGGCGTGTCTTACCTTTTTCTTGTGCACCAGCTCATACCCTGCCATTCTCTGTCGATCCTCCGCCACTCGTATCTCAGAAGATGCAAACCTGGGTTCGTCCGGCCCCTATCACGCCACACAGTACGACGTCCACGACAACCTTGACGAAGTAAGGATTCAGTTACATTGTATCTTCCACTCATATCCGGCAAAAATATACAAAACCGGCGCCCATGCCCAACAAACCCGACAGAGGAAGAGGGGGGAGAGTGTGCCTACGCATGCACCTGGACGTCTCTTGAAAAACGCACTGCCTCCACGATATTTCGAAAATACACCCGGACTACGCAGCAATAGGCACACACAAAATCCCATGCCACATACTCCTTATGTTCGGAGTACAACAGTCCCAGCACGCAAGGGTACAGCGTATTCCGACGGACAATAGGAGGGCCCGGCAAAAGGGGAGTGAGAGAGGGGGAGAATGAGAAAAGGATGAGAGGGACAAAGACAAAGCGGGCAGCTGGTCGCCTGCGAGGGCACGGCCAGGGACGGGACGGCAGCTTGCCAACCCCCGAGGTGCCAGCGCATGTGCGCAAGTGCGTCGACGCCAGAGCCAGAGAGATACAAGTACAAAGGGAGATACGAAGCAAAAGGACATCGTGCAGCCAGGCCAGCCCCGCGCCCTCCGTGCAGGCTTGCGTTCCCAATTTTGTGTTCCCAATCCGGCGCGCATTACGACGTGCTGATGTCGTATTGCGGTATCACGTTCTGCGGCACTCTCAGCCTTCTCTTGATCCCTGTCCTCTGTTCTCTGTTCTCTCTTCTCTATTCTCTGTCCTCTCTTCCCTCTTCTCCGTCGTGCCTTTGTTCTTTGTTGGGCGTCCTGCAGGAGAAACGAATTCCCACCCGCACAGCACGGAGAGGGAATGCACAGTACGGAGTATGCAGCTTGAAAACTCTGCACAGATGCAACTCTGTCCCAGACTCAGGCCCAAGTTTGGGCCTGGACCCTGTCTCGTCTGTCTCGTCTGGTCCGCATCCCCGACAAATCGCGCTCCACATAACGACATGCAGATCAAGACGTCAAACAATACATTTTGTCCATATCTTTTTGACATCTTCCCAGGTCGTCCATCTATGAGATACCAGACCGGTGTCTTTTAACGGTGGTTTTTTTTTTCGGTGACAGTCAAGACGGCCGCTGCCGTGGTCGTTCATAGACTCTTTTGAATTCTTTTGGACAAAGCAACCAAGCAACATGAGAGAGCAACTGAGATGCAGATTTTGGCCTGTGTTATGTGAGCCCCCGCTTGCTCATGGGAATGCAATGTGCCCTGTAATCTGTATATACGATACGAGCGCCACGTATAGAGTTAGTCCAACCACATACACTGGTGGTTTTTTGGTTTTCTTTTCTTTTCTTTTGTTTTAAAAAATTATATATACAATTATCAACTCATGGAGGACGGAGACAAGAATCGCGCGCAGAACCGCACTAAAATTTCTCCGGCGAAGTTGCTCAGTATTGGGCGGCGCCCCACAGACAATGCCCCTGTACGATCACTCTACGTTGTAACTAAGCCGAGTTGGCCAGGCCAGGCCTGGAAGCCTCCAACGGGCCCAGCCTGGACCTCTTCGTTAATCCGTGCAAATTGCGAAAAGCTTAAGCCCAAGCGATCGAAACCCGACGCCAGCCTTTTCAATACGTGCATCCTGCTCCCGACATCGACATATCGCAGCATATTACTGCAACATACCTCATCAGTACACGACAGCAGCCCCCCCAAACTGGAGTGACCAACACGTCCCTAGCACCAATTTCTCTCTCCACACCGTCCCTGGCCACGACATAAGCAGCCGCCGTCCCACAATGCCGCCGTCGGCTCTTTCACCCACTGTCGCCGCCTCCGCCGCCCGGAGGCTGGTCTGTCTGCGCTCGGCTGCAAACGGCCAGTGCCGCGCACTGTCCTCTAACACATCGACACCGGTGACATCAGCGACGCCTGCAACACTGCGCCCCAGCGCCCAGTGGCCCTACTTTGCGCGGCCGAAACCGGCGGCCCCTTCCGCTGCCGTTCGCTCCTTCCACTCTTTCGACCATCCCAACGAACTGCCCCCACAAGACCGTTTTAGTGACGCCGAGCAGGCCATCCTGACGGCCGCCGCACGCCATATCCCGACACACGGCTTCACGGAGCGCACCATTGCTCTCGGCGCCTTCGATGCCGGCTACCCGGCCATCAGCACAAACGTCCTGCCAGACGGTGTCTTCAGCCTCGTGCGCTGGCACCTGGTCAACCAGCGGACTGTGCTTGCCTCCCGCACTCGCCAGGTTCTGGGCGAGGCGCCTCTGGACGATGTCGCCTTGACACCCGCCGACGTGGCTAGCAGAGCCGAGCGCATCATATGGGAACGCCTGCTGGGCAACAAGGATGTCGTTGGACGCTGGCAAGAGGTGAGTGAGACGAGAACTAACAGACCGAGATGCAATTCACGTTCCGGATTGGCATATATATATATGTATATATAGATAGATGGATAGATATTGTGTGTGTATGGCGTGTGTATTGTGTGTATTTGTTACTAACCTTCTTTTTTCTTTTCTTCCCTCCGTCCAGGCTCTCGCTATCATGGCCCAGCCCAGCTATGTCCCTGCCTCCCTGCGGGAGCTGGCCCTCCTAGCTGACGAGATCTGGGCGCTTGCTGGTGATAAGGCTGTCGACCCATCCTGGTATACAAAGCGTGCTGCTGTTTCGGCCATCTACGCTTCCAGCGAGCTGTTCATGACCAGCGACGGCTCCGGTCCCGATTTCCCCGCAACACGTGAATTCCTCGAGCGCCGCTTCCGCGAGTCACAAGAGCTTGGCGGCTATGTCCGCTCCGTTGGCGAGTGGGTGAGCTTTGCTGCGAGTGCTGGTGTGAACGTGCTCCGCAGCAAAGGCGTGAATGTTTGAGCCTCGCTTTTCACTCTACCCTGAGGGCAGACTCGACCCACTGGTTGTCATGGAATCCCTACTCTGTATAAAACCACAAAAGCATATGATGGGAGAGCAATAAACAGCCAAGATGGTGGGGAATAGAGAGAAGCCCCTGTACGAATAGCCAAACCGTATATACAAGCAATAGACCTTGATAAAAGTAATCTTCTCTACATAAGACTATGAGTAGCCTAGGCATGCTTAACGGTGCGTGGCCACAATCTAAAGTCATAGTGTAGTTGGCAACAGCTCTTGCATGTAGAACATGAAATTCAATTGTATTGGTCATGTTTTATAGGTAAGGGACAAGGCAAAATAAAAAACCGCCAAGCAGTCGCCCGGCGTGAGGTGTATACGCTCAAAATTTGAACGACGTCCTCCCCGCAAATCTCAACATATGCATTAAATGCGCCCCAAGAAAGCAAAGTAAAAACGCCAAACAACCAAACAACCAAACAACCAAACCGGCCCAATACCAGCAACCAGTCTCCTCCCATTACATCCCGTCCAGCGTTCTCTGCCTCGGGTCTGTCAGCCGGATGATCTTGACATCGGGCGCATTCCGGGCATTGCCCTGGATGGCATTCGGCGTGATGAAGATGTACTGCCGTCCCACGGACCGACGCGCGGCATCAACCTACTATTGTTAGCCTGTGAACGAGAAAATGCAGAAATAAAACAGACAGGCTGAAAAAGTAAAAACCAGAAGAAGACGGGAGAGAGTTGACAACTTTGACATACCAGCATGTTTGTGCTCACGTCACGGTTGACATTGTCCATGAACACATCAAACTCGTCCAAGCACCGCAACGGCGAGCCCATTGCATCCCAAATAGCCAGAAGCAAACAGATGGACGAAAATGACTTCTCGCCACCCGACAGTGTCCGTGTGTCGCGGCCCGACACCTTCCGCCGTGTCTCATCAGGCTCCACCTGCACACGCAGCTTCTTGCCTTTGTGATCAAGAAGCAGCTTGCCGCGGTACCCACGCTCCGACAGAAGATAAATAAAGTTGGTGCGCGATTTGGCCGAAATGCGCCGCTGGAACAGACGCCACTTGACCAATCGCTCAAAAAGTGCACGCGTAATGGAATCCACGTGGCTTTCGCTGGTTGCAAACACCGTTTTCATCTTGTCGAGTGCCGCTTTTGCACTCACTAGACGGTCGCTGGCCTCCTCTTCCGACATGCCTACATTTCTTCGGCGTTTTTCCAGTTGGTCAGTGAGAACGTCCATCTTCTTCTCGATACTTTTGTATGTTTCGCCCTCGGGAATGTTCACACGATACGGGCACATAGCCTTCGCCTGCTTTATGAACTCCTCCACAACTAAAGCTTGATCGTCACGCTGCTGCTCGGCCGCCGCCTTGGCTTCCTCTTGTTGGTCAACGCTGCTGAATGCGTCGTTCTTGGCGACCAGGGCCAGGCTGCGCAGGTCTTCGCGTTTTTCTTTGTGGCGGTCCGCCTTGTCAAGCCTGGCCTCGAAGTCCAGCTTCGCCGTTTTTGCCTCATCCAAGACCCTCTTGGCCTCCTCCACCTTTTGGGTTTGCTGGGTTTTTCGCACGTTCACGTCGCCGTACTGCCCGCCAAACTGTTCCTTCTTCTCTATGGCGACAGCCAGTTCTTGTTTGTACACGTTCAAGCGATCATCTGCGCCATCAAAAACGTCGAGCTCTTCTTCGGTCTGGCGGATGGCCACATTCATGCTTCGAGCTGTCTTTCGCAGCACATCCAGGCGTCGCATGTGCGTTGTGATTTCATTGCCGCGCCGCTGTTCCTCTTGCTTCAGCCCGTCGTGTTCTGCCTTCAACGCGTTCAGCTCTTGTTGGTTTTGTGCCAGGATGTCCTTTTGCACGTCGATTTGGCTGCCGACATCTGTCTTCATCCGCGGCTTCTGCGCAAGGTTCGGAACCACGGGAGTCGTGCTGACGTTGCTGCCACCACGGGTTGCTAGGCGAAGGCCCTCCCCACGTTTCTTGTCGTGCAATGCTAAGCAGGCATTGACGTTTTGCGGCACGGGCCCGTTGAACATGATTTGCTCGGCGCGTTTTCGGTCCTCGATGAGAATGGTCTGCTCGATATAGCTGTTGATGATGAGCTGGTCCCGGATCAAAGGGTCGTCGAACTCGAGAATGCGGAGGATTGTGTCGAATTGAGGGTCGGGCTCTTTTCCTTCTGTGTTGATCGGGCGAGTATTGGCAATCAGGACGGGAATATTGTTCATGCCCAGACGCTTGATGAGCGCACTCAGGTGCTGTTGGTCACTGTGGTTCGTCACAATAAAACCGTTGAGTGAGGCACCGAACGTCTTTTCCAAAATAGGAGCCCAAATGGGTTTCGTCACACGGATCTTGGCACCGAGGGGGCCGATCGGTTTTCGGGAGAAACGGCCGTCTCGCTCGATGAGGTTGAGAAGTTGTGGCATGCGGTTGTCGTAAGCATCGTATGGCGATGAAGATCCACGGCTTTGTTGGAGGCTTCGAATGCGTATCTCACGAGCTCTAACGTCCTCCTTTTTGCGCTCAACTTCGAGGCCCATTCTTTGCGTCTCTGCTCGTGCCGCAGCAACCTGTTCATCGAGAACGGGGCGCCGTTCATCCTCACGGGTGATATCCTGGTTCACTTCTTGCAGTTTTGCCTTGGCAGCGTCGAGGCGGGCTTGGGTCTCACGGCGCGCATCGCCACTGGCGTCTTCCAGTCGCTGTTTTTCGGCCCGGATTTTTTCCTCGAGTTCCTTGGCCCGATCCGCAAATCCCTTCAAGCGACTGTGGATATCGCGCTCGTCCGCATGCAGGGAACGCAAGTCGGTGTTGACTGCATTGTATTCCTCTGCAGCCTTCTCCACGCATTCCCTGTAGCCGTCTTCTTCCGCCTTGAGTGCTGCTAGATTCTCTTTTGCACGACGGAGTTTGTCGTCCTCAATCCCCAGCTTCTGTGTTGCGGAGTCCCTCTGCAGCACAGCACTCGCAATGCTGTCGCTGGCGTCAAGAACGGCCTTTTCACGGGCTTCCAAGATAGCCTCCTGCTCTGCGACTTGCAACCATGCTAGCTGGTCCACGCATTCGCGCTTCTTTTCGCGAATCGCCTCGTTGCCCTTCATGAGCTTCTGCACTCTCTCTGCCTCGTCGTAATTCTCCTGGAGCTGCGCGACGCGTTCTTTGAGCTGCGGGATCCGTTCGGTGTGGGCGTCGAGGAATTGCTTCACCAGCTCATAGTCTTTGTCGAGCTGTTCGAGCTGAACGCCCTGAACAAAGAATCTGTATTTGAGAGCAGGCGAGGAGCTATTGAGGAACTGTCGTGCCATGTCCTGCGACAAGACATTCATCGGATTGTCAACTTGCAGGTAGAAGTACTCGACAATCTCGTCCACGTCGGCTCGCTTTGTTGAGATGATTTGCTGGGTTGCAGATTTGAGCTTGAAGCTGCTAGCGCCAGCTTTGGAAAAGTGCCGCTCGACGATGATGGAGTCGCCATAGATATCGTGGTTGTAGGCATCATCTCCGCAGTTCTTGATCCACACAGCCAGGAAGCCACGCTCCTCGCCCTGCTTAATGAAGTTTTTCAAGCTGCCTCCACGGTTGGTCGTGCTTGCTTTTGCGCCCAGACACAAGGTGATTGCTGTCAAAATTGCGCTTTTTCCGCTGCCATTCTCGCCGACGATAAAGTTCAGCAACGGACCGAGCTCGCATTCGAGTCTAGTGTGGCACATGAAATTTACGCAGGTAACGCGTTCAATGATGCCGTTCATTGCCCTCCGGTTCTCGCCGCTGATGTCTTCGGCCATGGAAGCGGTACGGAGGGCGCGTTGCTCCAATCGCTGCGTGGCAATCATGTCGTCTCCTTCCTCGAACTGCAGATGCTCGAAGCCCATGTCCCGCATCAGCTCGTAAGCGGTTGGCCCTTCACCCTCTCCCAAGGCATTGCTTCCAACGGAGCGGCCGTCGTCGTCGTCTTCGTCATTTTCGTTGCCGTCACGGCCGTCGCGTGCAGGGCTATCATCAGAGGCAATGCCCTCGGAGGGCGATCGGTGGCGTGATCGTGAGTCCTTGACATCGGAGATCCGTACACGCTTCGTTCTCTGTTTATGACAGCGCCGTGTTAGTTGGGCATATCCTCCACAGTAGAGTGCCGTGCTGGAATTTGCACTTACTGCTGCATGCTGCAGAGATGAACTCGATTCGGCCACATCGACAAGTTCGAGCTCGGCGTCGGATGTGGGCGCGTCGTCTTCCAAATCATGGCGGGATCGTTTTCGTTGTGACCGATCGCGCCCATGGTTTGAGGCGGTCATGAGGCTAGGCATATTGGGCGTTGCGCAAGGTGGATGGGATAGTCCGAGAGGGTGGGGGTGGTGTTTGAGAAGCACGTTCGGTGGACTGCCCCAGTGGCGGAAGACAGTTGCGGTGCACTTGTCGTCGCATAGATCGTGATGTGTATATTTTTCTCACTCTTAGAGGAGAAATCGCCCTTAATCTTCTCTGTACCAGTGACGCGACAAAAAGGGCAGGCACGCGTCTGTTGATTGCGCGCTAGGTCGCAACTGCCTGTGGGGCAAATGCGCAGGGTGTGGTAAAGCAGGCATTGAAATCTTGATGATTAAGCTGGGTATTCAACAGCGTTCTTTGTCCAACTGGCATTAAATAGTAGTAAGACTGGCTATATTCATATCTTTATATACGATATTAAATGCCTTTTTGACGTTCTTCACTCTCTTCTCACGACATTTGCCGACTAGATCCAAGAGCATCTCAGCTCTTGGTCTTTCATATTAATTGATCAAATATTATGGATAAATCCGAGCAAAGTGGTGGCGGCGAGACGCTGCCCCCATTATTTAATGGCAACCTGGAAAGCGACACCACGGAATACATGCTGTTTGTATTCGACGTCAAACAGGATGGGAATGTTACCTCCGCTTCGAAGCCACGGGCACGACTAGACCAGCTTCGTAAGGCTGTAGCTCAACTATCAGGCCCCTTGATACAGGACTATATCTGGCAGCGGGACGGATTTGATCTTAAGGTCGTCAGTCGCAAAGGTACGCATAAGTTTTTGTTTGATGTCTCTCATGGCAGATTTTCTGGGTGACTCTTTAGGCTACCTCGCTTGAGCAGCCGGGTAGCACACACTCGTTTATTTTTATATGAAGCACGCGCTAACATATCTTTACAAGGATTGCTGTATCTCGATGGACGGACGAGCTATGGTGACTGTGTCGAGGATGAGTGGTTCATCGTGTATATGTTGCGGGAGCTCACCAGATCGTTCCCTGGTGCCTGGGCACGCATATGTGACAACGATGGCGAGTTTCTGCTCATCGAAGGTGCCAAAACGGTCCCCTCATGGCTCAATCCAGAGATCGACACAAACCGCGTCTGGATCCATAATGGGATGCTCAAGATCATTCCCCTGGGCAACACACAGGCAGCTGCGAAGGGGCCTACAGCCTCTTCCGACCCACAACCTCTTTTATTGGAGGAGGCAGTCTCCATTATCAAAAATACACCGGAGACTTTGATTCATTCGCAGGCGCTTGACGACGAGGTCTTCTACCGACTACAGAAATATCCAGATCACCTCACGACCTCTACTCACTACGCACGCCTTGTTATCCCGCGCAAAATTGCATACATCCTGCACGACCGGCCACGAGCTGTTGCACCTGCTGTTGATGCTTTTATCTCCCGGGATCCTTTAACGACTAAGCGCATACTTGATCTGGCTGGCACGGATGCTCTTTTGCAGTTTTCTCCTGCAGATCTCGTCCCTGTCAGCATCAGATTCACAAAAGTAATGTACGCCCAGATGAGGGGACAGCGCTTTACGCCACCAAAAGGCTGGCCGGCCTTGTTTGCTTCGGCCGTCAAAGCGGCGTTTCTGCCAAAGGGAAGCACTGCCATCAGTGAAGATGATGTTGCGTGGCGAGAAAAACTGGAAATCGCCACAGAGCTAAGCATGAAACTCACATTTGGATTTGAGATCATGGCTTCGGCATCCGAAACAAGCAACAGCCGAATCGTGCGCGAGGTTGGTCTTGTCCTCGAGGATCTTGCCGAGGATGGAGAAGACCCGGCCGCTCTACCAAGCGACGAGGAGATACGGAGTTGGAAAGACGTTGACCGTGAGAGCGATGATGCGTGGCTCAATATAAATTTCGAAGATTTTGAGCGAGAGCTGGACGGGCGTGGCCAGGACCGACAAGCACCTGCTCTTTTTTCATCACGAGATACGACAGGCGGACCACGGGACGGTGATAGTGCCCCCGGGTTTGGAGATGCCGGGTTGCAAACCGATCTACGCAAGATCGTCTCCAAATTTAACTCGTTTTTAAACGACAATGAAGCTGGCATCGAGGGCACGAATCTGGATGATATGGATATAGATGATGACGATGGCAGCAACAGCGACAGAAATGACGAAAGTAGCGAGGATGAGGGCAGCGAGGTTGCCTTCAACGAGGAAGAATTCTCACGCCTTATGAAGGAGATGATGGGTTGTCCACCGCCCAATACCGCTACAACCAAGGTTACGGCAGTTGAAAGAGACACAGTAAGTGGACGTGCAGGCGGCAGGGACGATATGGCTGTTTCCTCTCGCAAATTGTCTGCAGACGATGAGAGTGGTGTGGATGGTGACGAAGAAGATATCCTCACGCTTGCTGCTCAGTTTGAGGCCGAGCTCAAGGATCATGGCGCGTTACGACTTAACCCACCCAAAAGTAAAAACAAACTATTGGAGACTGTGAATCCTACAGGGATTGGCGAATCCAAGGGCCATGAATTGCATGTTGATTCGGAAAGCGACGAGGAGGGGGATGTGGACGTGGACTTCAACCTTGCCAAGAACCTCCTAGAGAGCTTCAAAGGTCAAGAAGGCATGTCCGGGCCCGCCGGCAACATACTCAGTGTGCTCGGACTGGTCCTTCCCCGCGACAACGAAGACGACATCCACGACAAATAGAACATGCCATGTGCACAGCAACCCGAGAGGTTGTTGCTGCTAACCAACCTCATTGCGACTGAGACTCTGGACAATATATGAAGGAGCATGAAATCAATATAGATCTTCTATCGTCTAATATGATAGCGGCCTGAGAAATGAAGCCATCTCGTCCGCATATATACGAACAACGCCCGTAAAACGTGTGTAATTATGTCCCAACACACGCCAACTCCTCCCGACCCGCTCCGTCTATAGAGCCAGCTTGAGCCAGAGTTCACAGGCATATCAACGCCTTGGGCCCTCATCGCCACTTTCGGATTTAGGCTTTTTGGCCGGCGACATTTCTCCACTCGGTCGCCGGTGACGAAACCGGCGCTTCGGGTCTTCATCCACGGCGTCTAGCTTCGCCAAGATTTCTGTCAACCGCTTCCTGGCAGCAAGCTCCTGGGTGGTCTGGTCCCTACCAGGTCGGTAAAAGCCTTTGACAATCTGTACGACAGCGTGGTAGCACTGGTATAGTAGAACCCGGATTGCCCTGTTGTCTCCTTCGTCCTGGCTGGTGAACGATTCGTGAATGGCAGAGTCCTCGTCGCTATCCGTACTGTTGAAACCACCAAGAAACGGCGTACTGGGGTGGTCGCAAAAGACTGATGCAAACAATGGATCTCCAAATATACAATGGCTCCAGTCACGAAGACCCGTCACAACGATGTCTGTGGAAGGCCCAAAAAAGGGCGGTGAAGATGATGATCGAAACTGCAGGCTTGGCTCACTCTGTCGGTTATTTCCTGGCAATTCTTCTGGAGCCATCGGCGAGGCAGGGGACGCACTTCTCTGCTTGGTATGGTTTGAAGTTGTCGTGTCTAAACCCGCATTTGTCGTGTGGGCCAAAGATAAGTTGGAAGGATGCTGTAAGACGGGCGAGCGCTGTACGAGAAGGTTTGTGTCGTCCATTGCGTCAATAACGACAAGAGAGGGCGTAGTGACAGAGTCAAGAAGATGTCCGAGTCGTCGAAAGTGTTTTCTAATGGTTGGATATGCTAGAGCCACTGCAACATCCTCGCCGTCCCGCAGAATGCTTTCGAGTAGAGAGTGGAAGGCCACAGACCAAGAGCTCATGCCAATCGCAAGATCGCCAGCTTGTGGCATCCCGAGTATGGACTGTGGAGCCAAAACGGCCAGAGCCGGTCCAAAGTTGCCAGACCTGGATGTAACCCGAGACAGACGGCGAAGTAGTTTTCCGGCCTGATAGTCAATAGACATCCGCTCTGCAGTTGTCAATGGCGACGAGAGGGCAGCAATCGGTGTTCCTGGGGGTGGCCGGGACACATTGAATGCCAAGGAGGGTGGCGGGGGCGAAGAAAAAGATGATAAGGACGAGGAAGAAGACGATGTTGAAGATGCAAAGAATGACGTTTCCGAGGGGCCAGCGACTTGTGCCTGCGGAGTCAGTGAGAGAGGGCAGGGGAGGCACTGAAGGAGGTGGGTTTTCAACGCCACGGAAAGGCCAGCTGACCCTGAACAGGATTTCCGAGTCTGTCGGGCTGTTTGAATTGTGTCCGCCGTAGATGGAGGCTCGCTGCAAAGATGCTCAGAACGGAGTGATTCTGAGGTTGGTAGAGCTTTTTCTGATTGCGATTCAAGCAATTCATCCCGAAGCCACCGAACAACCGTAGCTTCTGATTTTGTCATGTTTAGCTCGGAGCGTAACAATCGTAAAATAGGGAGTGGTGGAAGGACCACGAGGAGAGTCGCCATGTCGGACAGCTTGACTTCATATACTTGCTGCAGCCTATGATGCGGTAACAGCTGTACCGAGCTGATGGCTGCATGCGGTGGGACAATGCTTGAGACGATGGCCCGTATGTCCTGAGCGGACCGATCGGTTGGCGGAGATGTTCTCTGCATGGAAGGCATTGGCGGCCACGATAAGCGGGGAGGTCTGAGTCTGACAGAGATCACCCTACACCTGCGGTTTCGGGCTCGCAACTTTGTGGGACGTTGCAAAGCGAGCAGGTCTGGTACAATGGTGCTGCGAGATGTGCGAGGTGTGCGGATTGTGCGAGGCGTGCAGGATGCAACGGACGTCAAGGAGGAGGTGAGAGATGTGCACGACAGGTGTATGCCCTCGGTGGTGAGCTTGGCCGGTATCTTAGCAATATGTCGAGCAAGATACGACCGAATAAAGGAGCTATATGCGGCGTGTAACCGGCAGTAGGAATGAGCTCGAGAGCAATGCAGGGCGTGGGGGGGCTGCTGTTGATAGTGCCGGAAAGCAGATTGAGTAGAAATGCTGAGGCGGTTGCGGTGATGTTCGTGGGTGGAGGCCAGGTCCTCCAAAAACCTCCAGTCGAGCAGTAATTCTTTCTGTTGCATGGTCTATTTGCTTCTAGGGAGAGAAATATAAGAGGATATTTCAAGGAAGAGCGAGATCCAAACAAGACCCACAGGTGTTTTATAACATGGGAAGGGAATGGTAAGTAAGAAGGGATGGGTAGAGAGGCCTCGTATTTACCCATTTAAGGGGCTAGGTCGACAAGAAGAACTGCTCTTCAGAAGGATTTGCACTAGCCAATGCTCGTCGTTAATATTCTTTTATGTGCCCTTTGTCTTGATTCATACCAGATATGGTGCTGCTGAAATCGAGTCGCTATATTCAGGACTCCTTTTGTGCCTGTGCTGATGCGATAGTCTCTTCCAGTGGTGCGGATCCCGGCATGAGCAGCATAAAAACCAGACAGTTTGAAAGTGCAGTACTAGTAATAGTCCTGTGACGAGCAGCCTGGTTGTCTAGGCCTCTTGCCACGTCGTAATATACGGAGAGGGAAAACGAGGTATGTGCTGTCACCACGTCAAAAGAAGCAGTGGGAAATGGTTGGCGGCGTAAGCGGTAGAGAGAAGGTGTGGAAGGGGTGACAAGCAAAAGCAAAAGCCTGGAAGGATGTGATAGGGACTCCTTTCAGACAGGTTTATTTTGCTAGCCCCGAGGGCATGTGGGTGTCGGCCCGTCCTGGGTATCCCGTAAAAGCTGTTCGAGGTGGCTAGAAGAGGAAGAGAGATGCGAGAAATTATAAAATGGTAAGGAACAAAAAATTGTTCAGAAGCAATGCAAGGCGAATGCGGTGCTGTGATGCTGGTAGAAGTGGGTGCCCCAGTAGCTGGTTGGTCCAATTCAGTTTCAATACTGGTTGTCGATACGTCGTAAATGTCAAGGTGGTTTTTGATGTGGAAGAGACGTGATGTAGAGTTGTGGAGCGCGCGTGGGTTTTTTTTTTTTGGCTTTTTGCGTCGTCTGGCGTGTTCCTTCCTTTGCGATGTGGTTTCCCGTCCGGAGTACACTAGCTTCTTGCTGGTTGTATATAAAGCAAAATATTCGAGATATGCAATATGGTTGAATGACGGGATGTGACCAAAGCTGAGGTTTGAGCCGATTTACTGGATGAGACTGCGATTGAAGGAGGGAAATTAGAGAAAGGGGAAGAAAGAAGACAGTTCAAAAGGAAGTAGATGAAAAAGGCAGCAATGCCAAAGATAGACATAAAAGACGAACAGGAAAATACTGGCAGAGTGGCTGTCCAGGACGCGAGAACGTCGTGCAGTGGCGTTATAGTGCTGTTGCTAAGAAAACAGTTTGTTTCTCTGTGCTCCGTACGTGTATCTCTTCTATCTTGCGCCTCGTCTGTCCGGACTGGCGATAGAGTATGGAGTGCAACTTGGCGGCGGGCCATGCTAGAGCGAGCCCAAGAGCACAAAGACATGCTCTCTGAGTCCTTTTGTGCCTGGCCACTCTGTGTTTATACGTCGGCAACGTGGCTGCCAGTATGTGAGGTGAAGGACTATCTTTGAAGGACCGCTTTCAGTTGAAATGTTTGTGACCGATAAGCATCAGCAGGAGGCGCCGGTTAGGAGGTGACCTGACAAGCGAGCGAACTGGTAAGTCACAAACGTAGCGAGGCGAGAACAGGGACAGTGTGAGTGGGCAATGGTGGGAGATGGGAGTGGGAAGAATGGTGTCGGGGAGCGGAAGCGAAAGCAAGGCGTGTCGGGCGACCGCTCACACCTTCTGGACAATCGAATGCCCAATGGATGACCTGTAGCTAGCACACTGGCTGACCTGCTTGCCGAGTAGGATGTGTGAGGACATATGAGGGCGTGCTGGTGTCTGACGCGAGGAGAGCTCGCCAATTGTGAGATTGCGGCGTGGAGGAAGGCCAGGTCGGGCTGGCCCTGGCGAATGGGGTGTTACAGGTAGCGAGAGACGGGCGAGGGCATGGTCCAGGACGGGCTAGTCGCCCGTTTGGAGTAGCATGGCCGATGCTTGACCGGTTTGTTTGTTTTCAAGGGGCAGGATCTGCTGGAGATTTCTGTTTTCTTTTTCTTTTCTTTTTCGCAAGAATGGCAAACATTCTTGGCCTTTGCAACTAAGAGGCACTCGCAGAAATCAACGGGAAGGAGCCTCGAGAAGGAGTCGCGGCAGGCAGCGACAGGCACAAATAAAAAAAGGTAGGCACGACCGTAAGCCCAGAGGCCTTATGCCATAAAGAGTGGGGAGGCAGCTGTCGGCGCAAACTAACACAGCAACTAACGAAGCATGAGGGAAAGAGCGAACGAGCAAGGAAGCGTTGGAAAGTAGCGGTAGCACGCAGGTATCCGCCTGGGGCAGGAGCAGAGCCATCAAACACCTTCACCTCTCGGTTCCATATTGCTGGGAAGGAACAATTATGTGTGCAAAATAAACTAGTAATGAACTCGGCGGGACGTTTTGTAGAAGCTACAGTCTCATGGGTTTCCATGACAAGCTTATACTTGTACGAACGGCGGCTACCCCACGCGCATCGTGGGCAAGTCAATCGACGAAATCGTCTGTATTCTGAAAAGAAGCTATCCTCCAAAAAAAAAACCACTCGGACGACATAAGCAGCTCGGTTTATGGCCAATGGCTTGATAAGAGAAGAGAAACATGACAAACCCGAGTATAATATTTTACCACAAGAACCTCACCTAAGATACCTTGTGGGAAGGGAATAAGACAACGGGCACGATTATTGAGCCCCGTCAAGCGAGAAGCACTCGCTCCATGGCGGCGGCGTACTGGCAAAAAAGCGAGGAAAAAGGGCGTGAAGAGCAGATGTCAAGCGGCATCTCACTCCGTAATACATAACAAAGAGAAAACGAAAGGGGAAACAAAGGGCAACAGAGACAGCGGGTCTTGGGCGACAGGGAGAATTACCAAAAGAGGAAACTACTTTTTTATACGTATCTTACCATTCAACATACAAAGTACCCTGAAAACCCTAACTATGGTGAAATCGAGCACAGCCAAGAGAAGGCGAAAATACAAAAGTACAGGGTGCCTGGAGCATAAGAGAGGCGAGATGTCTGGGAACAAAAGTGGAAGAATACTGTGTAGAGCTCGAAGTCGGGGCCTTTGAAAAAAATCATATTGCACCAGTGACATGAGGTGTTGTTGACCAATGTGTTTCGGGAAGGTAGCTGGCGGGATGGGCAGGGGCAAGCGAGACAGAATGCCTGTGATTGGCTGGGCTTTAGCGAGATGTCAGGCCGGAAGCAGCTCCTTTCCAGTGACATCATGGCAGGGTTGATGCAAGTTTGCGAGCCATGGAGGATGAGGAATGGTTTCTGATGGGATAGAGAATTTAAATGGAGAAAAAAGAGGCTTAAACAGGAAAGGGGGGAAGGCGAAAGGGGAAAGGCAATTCAAGACTGGTAAAATGTGAAATGGGCAACCAGCATGCGTATCTTACAATGTATTGAAAATAAGATGCCGTTTTGCAAAGCTATCAAAAGGTGACGGGGCCTTTTCGGACCCATGTTCATACGAGAAGCGCATCTTCCTGAGCACTGGCGGTGAAGACATCCGATTCCAAGTCGTACGTGCGCAGGAGTTGACTCAACAAACCATGAAGATGCATATCAAGCGCATGAGCATCATGCCTTCCCGTTCTGTCACCTGCCCTCACATGCCTTCCCTGGTCGCCCCATCGCAGCAATTTTGCACTTTGTGAAAATTTTGTACTCCGAATGCAATAATAGACAACATGCACCAGTTCTGTTGTTCACGATTCATGTTCAAAACGGAGTATTATATCGTACTTCATATCTTACCTCGTATTGCAACGTGAGCCCACGGCCTGGAAAGACGTGCCAGCCGCCTGGACAGGTTGGGTCACAGCCGCCTGCCGCTCGTCAAATTTATCTCAATAGGGCTTAGCGCCGTCAGCTCCCCACAAAGAATGTGACTAGCGTGCTTCTTTCGCGACGACAGCACATCCGGCGGGGCCCTAGCGTGGCAGGAGCGAGGTGCAGTCCTTGAACACACCAGAGACATCAGAAACACCAAAAACACCACACCTCCTTGTAGACCAGCGTTTTTCGAACAAATCCGCCAAGCACGGCCTCGACGGCGTGCGGAGTTTTACCTGCGCGGAGGACGGGCCACGGAGTAAGTGCGTTGTATTCGAAAGTCGTAGGTCGTATTATTGAGGTTCCATTTCCTGCCCCTGGCCCAAACGGTGTAGAATGGTGAATACGTCCTAGTAATTGTGCGCAAATAAAATACAGCCACTTGTACAGCAGCTGAGGTCCTGGCCGCACGAAGTACCGTTATATAATGAACTGCGGATAAGAAAATCAAAGAAAAATATTGATCCGGATAGGAGAAGAAGGAAGCAAGAGCGAGAAGACGACAATACGGAGAAGCACTACAGTCGCCAAGATGTGTGTGAAGAAGATACTCCAATCTGCCCACAGCCGCCATCTTACCGTCCATGAAAAAGTATTGGGTGTGCAATCTCACTTCTTTTAAATATTATGTCGTGGGTAATGTTCCATCGGTTTCAATACTGCAGCTATGCCTCGCACCGATCGCACGAAGCTAGGCTTGTGTGACCACCAACCTGCCACTGCTTCTGTCAATGTCATCAAATGTCAGTCGGAACAGCGCCCGCCGATTCACTCTCTCGGTTTTCAGAAGATATACAGTCCACATCAAGAGATGCGAGGTAACCCCTCGGATGCCATACCATAAGGGCCTTTGTGCAATAGAGTCCCTATCTGCCTCGTTGCAGGACGCACGGCAGCCATCAGCACTGCCGGCGTCTCCAGAAACAAGCAGCTCGCTTCCACGCTGTGCAATTCACGCCTAGCAGAAGCAGCGATGTTCCTTGTTGTGCTCCCATGTCAGACCCACGAGCGGCTCGTCTGGTGCCCGAGACTGCTAAGTGCATGCCTGTGTCGGTGCCATCCGTCGTGCCGTCTCGTCTCTGGCTGCATGATGTTTTATTGCCACTCATTCCCCGTCGTATATTTGCGTCAACAATTCCAGCGTCGTTTCTCTCCTTGGCTGTGGCGGTCAAACCTCGGCCACCTCCGTCGCCTTGATCGCCTCAGTCACTTCGGCCACATTCTGTGGTTGTTTGTTCTTGAGCTGGAGATTGCTCAGCTCCGCGAGATTGTACTTTCGCAGGTCATTCCAGTCTCCGTCAACAACACTCATACCGCAGGTATACTATAGTTGTCAGCATTGGAAACCTCAGCACACGTTGCCAGCCGAGAAAGGGGGGAGGAAGGGGGAGGGGGGGAAATAAAAGGCGCGAGATTTAACGTTACCCTGAAAATCTCAATTAAAATGACCTTGTCGGGATTCACAAGATCAACTTTATGATGGTTTTGATCGATCAAGGCAGCAACGAGGTCAATCACTTGCCGGCGCTCCATGTCGTGGTGGTGTCTGAAAGATGGTCGGATGGCAAACTGTCGAAAAGGGGGGGATAAACGTGTTAGCCATGGCAGCCTTTCTACCCACAACGCTTTGTAATGAAAATATGCAAGGAGTAGGCAGTTGACTCACCGTGCAGGGGGGCTTCTCTTCACTCCTTCCCTCCTCCTTAGCCCAGGCGGCATCAACGGCAGCCGTGTTGGCCTCGCCATTTTTCTCGCCGTCAAGAGTAGCCGCCGCTTCCGGTGCCAGCTTGAACCACGTCGATAGGACCTTGTGTGCCACCTCCCGAACGCCTTTCTCGGTGGCCCGCCCGCTAGCCGCAATGGGTGTCAGCCGGTTCAGATAACGGAACGAGCGTGTCAATGGTACCGCCGACCCGCTCTGAATTGCCTCATCTGCTACCGCTGCGACCGCCTCCGCATCCCGCTTCACGTCGATGCTAATCCGGTGGGCCATGGCAACCGGGTCAATGGGCGGTGTCATTTTCGAAAACAGGAGGCATTCGACATTGAGCCGGATCTCCCTAAAGTGCCGGTTCTTGTTCTTAGGAGGGGCCTTCAACGAAGCAATCTCCTTCTGGACAAGGTCTTCGATGTCATCGGCGTCGCCGCTCTTCGCCTCACCATTGCTATTGGAGGCACCCTCCCCTGATTCATCACCAGCCTCATCGTCATCTTCGCCCGGAATCGAAATGCCATACATTTTCTTGGCATACTACAGTCGACGCGGAGTGACAAAAGAGAGAAGAATATCAGTTAGCTCATGTCGTTTGGGGGAAGGCCATGATTTGGAGGTGTGCTGTCTATCCTAGATCTTCATCCTGCAGTTGCATATGCGTACCTTATCAAACAACTCCATCATTTCACGAGCAGCCCGACCCTCCATGCTGCGGGCACAGGTCACCCAGATACCCACGTCGCCAGGCTCAACGGTACCACGCTCGACTTGGAGGGTCTTGACCTTTTGGTGCGGAGTGGACCACTTTCCATTGTTGCCGCCCTGTGAACAATGTTAGCCAGTTCTTGTTGAATACGATCCCGTAACATGCACGTAATAATCGATAATGACTAACCTTCTTTCTCTTAGAATTCGGGGCCGCGTTCGGTGGGCTCTTTCTCTTCGTTGACTCAGACATTGTAAAGTTGGGATAGTCAATTCAGCAAGATTGAAATAAGGTACAGGGAAACGAAATGACCGCACACTGCGCGCGCGTTGAGCTGGCAAAAATAACGTGAGGTACAAAATTAGGTGCGTGGGCGGGACGTTGACGTGAGGTGGGTGTTGGATCTTGTAGTAACGCGAAAAAATAGCAGGACATGGATTCTAGTTTCATGACGTCTAATTGAGCACCAAAAGCAGGTGGTAATATGGTCACGTGGAGCGCTCTATCCTTAGCGTCCTTTCACCACTACTTCACAACATCTCATACCATGCAGCATTTATTTACACCGTCAAACAGTAAGAAACAACCAAGGTAAATTTTACAAAATAAAAATAGAATAACCCCAGTGTTATGAAGCTTTTATAGGCCTGGGTGTTATCAAGCTTGCTCTAGGATCT
>JANSLP010000144.1:0-75068 GCA_029298735.1 Ophiostoma sp. CBS 140.51
AGGTGAACAAAAGTATCTTGTGTCTCCTTCTTAGGCAAGCGAAATAGAAAAGAGAAATGGGAGGGAAAGAACCAACAAAACATCACAAAAAGAAAATCTCAAATTAATTTCCAATAGTACGGTGTAAAATGACGGTAATATAAAAAATAAGAAAATGATTACAAAAACGTAAATTTCATGATATGGTATAATTTAATATAAACAGAGAAGAGACACAAGTATGTACATGCCCTAACGCCAGATATGCTCCCAAACCATCGGTTATGCCGCCTTCTTGTCGCCCGAGTGGCCCTCTTGTTGTTGCTTTGCCTCCCTCTCCTTTGCTTCTTGCTCGGCCAGCGTCCGTTCCCGGTCGATAATCTTCAACATCCCCCGCGACCGCGCCAGCATGTCCGCCGTCTCAATGTTGAGCTGCGAGTTAATGTAGGCGACCGCAATGGCGACGGAGTGGCGGTACGTCGGTTCATCCGACATCTCGCGAACAAAGGTGGCCGCCGCTGCGTCGCGGGATGCTTCCTCCTCGGCCACTTTGAGCAAGTTGTCCTCCCATATATCCTCCTGGCCAACAAACTCCAGCTCGTCGCGCATCAACAGGCTGGCCAGCTGCGCGCGCGTCCGGCGTTTCTTACCCTTGATCCGGAGGGCGCGCGACAAGATGGGGGACTGCGGCTTGCCCATTCTTAGAAATGGAATGCCGTTGGACTCGGTTGTAAATACGGGGACAGGGCGGACACCACCGGGGATTTCTTCGAGCGGTCGAGGCGGGTTTCCGGGGACGTATTCGTAGAGATGGGTCAAAATACCGTCACGAGACATCGTTTCGGAACCCGGGACGACCTGACGAACGAGCAGGGGCGGGCGGCGGTCAGTCTCGCCCGGGATGAACCCACCGGCCTCGCGGGTAGCCCTTCTCGCCTCTCTCGCCCTTTGCTTTTCGCGCTTCTCGACCTGGCCGCGCAGGTTTTTGGGCGGCATTCTGGGCGGCCGGCGTTTCTCGAGGTAGGAGACGACCTGCTTGTGCGCAATCGAATCGGGCGTCTTGGCAGCATCGAGGAGTTTAATGAACTTGTAGCCCGCCTTTAGGGCGGCAAAGACGAGTCGCGGACTGGTCTCGGGCTTGTTTTGCTGGAACGAATGACGCACGAAGCGGTGGATCGGGTGGACGTAGGGCTTGTCGGGTTCGCGGTAGGCGACATGCTCGGGAAGGGTCACCTGCCGTGCCCTCTGAATGAGAGCCTTATAAAGAGCGAAGCCTGCACACGGCGCAATTAGCAAATGTCGTTTGGGGTGGTAGCTAAGTTGATCGTGGAAGCTCCGCTTGGCTTACATGCTGTGCGATGCCGCGAGTTGCGGGCTGGAATAAAGAAACCCGGCATTCATCTGGTGGCGGGCAGGCAAATGATTGTACTGTTTTTTCGCGTGGGCGCGCAAAAAGGAGGTTGTCGTGGTGGGAATTAGTCGAGGTTCGTGAAAACAAAGTTTTGACAATGGGACGTTGATGCACTAAGATCGCCAGAAAGGTACCTTGGATCCTACGCTGCGCACTGTCGCCGAGGTCACGTGCTAGCCTGGTAGCCTCGTCAAGACGAGATCAGACGAAGTCACAACGTCAACACACAGCATGGGATAGAGACAATGTGATAAAGTAACAATCGTATAAATATTCAAATGCTAATGATGACTCGCAAAAAAAGCAAAAAAAGCAAAAGCAAGCAGGAACCCCGGGAACCAGATAAATCCTCCTCCATGAAACAGGACACAAAAATAATTAAAATAAAATAACAACGTAGATAAATTCAGATAAACTTGGATCGAATTTAATAAATCATCACCATAAAAAGAAACAAACAGGATAAAGGTACAGAACAGGAAACCGAGTCAAATACAAGGCAAAGGTATCAAGTTGGAGTCGTGTACCCGTCTAAATCTCACGGTACGCACACATCAAGAGGTTTGACTAGAAGAGGGAAACAAGAAGAAATCCAGATTTGTGATAAATTGAAACAAGAAAAGGGAGTGCTCGCAAAGGAGACCCAAAGCAGTAACCAAAGAAATTCCCATCAACACATCGGCTCTTCATATCTATTTCTTATCCTCGACCAAGCTGTCGGCCATGGCCTCGGCGGCGGCCTTGCGCAGCCGCTCGGCATCCTCGGGCGACGTGGACGAGGTCGACGATTTGGCATTGTCCGTCTTGTCGGTCTTATCGGCCGCAGAGTCGCCCTTCTTGGCGGCAGTCGACGTAGAAGTGGTGTTGTCCTTCTCGTCCTCGCTGTCGCCCAGGCTGAACGGGTCATTGTCGGCCATCGGAGTTGGGTCGACGGACGACATAGGCTGCCACTTGCTAGCCTTAGCGCCACCAGCACCTGCGGCAGGCGAAGCCGCGCGGTTGGCGTTGGGACCGTCCTTGGGCGGCAGCTTGGGCGAAGCGCTGTACATGTCGATAGTCTCATCGCGGTCGCTGAAGGCGACCTTGCGCTCGGAGCCCGGGCGGGGCGAGGTCGATGAGGGCGGCGGGCGGAAAACGTTGGGGTTTTGTCTCACGGGGGCTGATCTGTTAGCAAGTACTTTTCAAATTAGAATAGAGACCGGGGAGGGGAGCTTACTGCCATCGCCATGAAGCTGGATACCGGTAAAGTCGTCGCTGAGAAGCTCCGGGTCGGCATCATAGTCGCCGCTGCGGCGCGGGGGCTGCCGCGAACCGTAGCGCGCATAGGTTGTGTCTCTCTGGCCTCTCGAGGGGCCGCCAGGGCCGCCCTGCTGGTGCTCGTCGTCGTCGTTCTCGCCGCTGTTCCACTCCTCGTTGATCTTCTTCTTGATACCGGTGAACCAGGTGTTGAACTTGGTCTGGGTCTCGGCAAAACCCTTGCGCAGGTTCTCCTGGATCACAGGGAGGTCGTCGTCGAGGAAGCTGTGCTCCTTGTCGCCCCACATCTCGTTGGGCTTGAGGCCCGTCTCGCCCCCGTGCTGGTAGCCACCCCGCGAGCGGCCACCACCGCCGCCATACCCACCGCGGCTGGTGCGTGCCTCGTAGCCGCCGTCCTCGGCCTCGTAGTGCTGCGCCAGCTGCCGCGCGTACTCCTCATCGGCCACCATCTGGCTGTAGGGTGACAAGCGGCCGCCGCTCGGAGGAGGGACAGGGTCGCGCTGGACAGGCCGAGGCGGCTGCGGTGGCGGGGCGGGCTCTTGCTGGGCGGCCTCTGGGTCGGTCATCTCGAGGAGGGCGTGGAAGGCGGCCTCAATGTTGCCGCGGCTGGCGGTCAGGACAGCCTTGATGACGGGCATCTCCACAGCCGGGAACGCATCCTTAAGGGTTTGCTCGTTCTTCTGCTGCTCGGACATGGGCCGGGGGGGCTTCGGGGGCGCAGGCTCGTCGGAGGCCGGGGCAGCGGCCGCCGAATCAGAGCTTGCCTCGGTCGCGGAAGCGTCGGCAGCACCGGCAGCTCCGGTAGAAGTGGTTGTAGTTGCGGCAGCATCACCCGAGGTTGTCGAGTTGGCGGCGGAGGTGCCCGTCTTGGAGGCAGGCGTCTCATCCGGGGCGATGCTGGTCTCGTTCACGTCGTCGTCATCCATCTCGAGAGGGCGGGCCGTTGTCGGCGATTCTGGGGTCGGGGACTTCTGGGGCGCGGCGGGCGGTTAGTATCCAGTGGTATTCAGTACGGAACTCGCAACGAAGCTTGCCAGAGGACAGGTTAATGCGGAGAAAGTAAGATGAAAGCGAGAGAGAGCGCGATCGAGAGCTTTTTCTAGCTCGTACCGCATAAACCACCAAGGCAGAGCTCATCAAAAACAAGGGGCGAAGCCGCAAAAAGTGGGTACAGAAAACATACAGGATCAGCCGCCATTCTGAGTTCGGTTTTTTGGTTTTGCTTGCTTTCGGGGACTTAACAGGTTGGAGAGTGGGTGGAGGAATGTTGTCGATGAAGAGGGTCTTTATGCCGCGTCAATTGGGGGTGTCGAGGCAGTCGGGCGGAGAGCGGTGGAGGGCTTGCGTGGAGGGAGAGAAAAAGGTGTCTTTAGATGAAGTTCGGAAAAGGAAGCCTAGTTTTAAAGCATAGGGCCCTCAGGAGAGAAACGTAGGTGATACCTCGTCGCCCTTACTACGGGTGTACTAAGATTAAGACAGCAGGCGCTACCGGTCAGTAAGGGAAGGCAGCTGGGAGTTGAGCAGATGCATTACGATTACGCTTTAGGGGGGGTTTAGATGCTAAAGAAGGAAAGAGTGCCCCACGTTGCTGCCCGCAGCGCCACACTGACAGGTGTCTCTTCTCACTGCCAGACACAGCAAAAGCGCCTGGAACAGCTCAAACAGAAAGGAAAAGGTGGGGTAGCGACTCGTGGCCGCCACATTTGTCGTGTCTGTTTCCTGTTTCCTGGGCGGCCGACAGCAGGATTCCAGTTGATGACGGCAGCGCCTTCCCCCTCCAACAACCGCAAACAGGGAGGCAGGCTGGCAGAAAAGGGAAGGAACAGGCTGCGAGCCTAAGCCACATGTCACATGCGCGAGTATCCAGCGATCCAGCTATTTTTGTGACACCAACTGTACTCTGTGAGTCTGTATCGTCTGAACGTGTCTGAGCACCCGCTGTACCGGAGTACTCCGTTCCCGTACCAAATTTAGCCCCGCCTTTTAGGTACTCCCTACTCCTCACTTTATGGGTGTCTGTGTGTCTTCGTCACTCCGGATAACGGAAGAGAGGCTGTCCCGAGTCGCAGACCCAACACTTTCCAACACCCAGCCAAGAACAACCAGAGTTCGCAAGACGGCAAATCGATTGGACGGCTCGTTTCCCTTTTGACGACATCAACGACTGACGACTACGACCGACGACCACCATCTCTCTAAAGCCTCCAACACTCCTTATCTTTGACCGCTCTCTTTGTTTTTTCTCTTGCGACAACGCCTCTACACTGCCACACCTGGCGAATCTAATCTGACAACGGCAGCCTTTTTTTTTATTTTAACAGAGATAAGCACTGCGATTGGACGATCTTGACGTCGTTTGAAAGCCGATAATACCTCCACGCCGGCGTTTGTGCCACCGACACCGACGACTGCTGCCTTACCGCGCTTGCGCATACACTTGACAACGAGCAAGAAGGCAGCGATTTGACCGGAGGCAAACCCGGTATCTACGGAAAGAGGAGGAGGAAACGCACGGAGAATACACGCAGCGGAGACAAAAGGGGAAGCCCGTCCTATTATTTCGGTTGGATTTACGGTGAACTGCTGCCGCCGAGATGGGGAACAACGGGAGTCGGGTCACGGCCCAAGATAAGTGCGTCACGCACACCACGCAATATCATCTTTAAGCCAAGCGCGATGTGCTAACAACTCCTCGCAGGGCCATCCTCGACCTCAAGATCCAGCGCGACAAGCTGCACCAGTACCAGCGCCGGGTTACCGTCCTGACGAACCGCGAGACCGAGATTGCCCGCGAGATGCTGGCACGGGGCGACAAGAAGCGCGCACTGCTGGCCCTGCGCCGGAAAAAATACCAGGAGTCGTTGCTGGCCAAAACGGACGCCCAGCTCGAGCAGCTGGAGAAGCTGACATCAAACGTCGAGTTTGCGCTGATCCAAAAAGATGTCGTCTTCGGCCTGCAACAAGGCACCAAGGTCCTGCAGGAAATCCACAAGGAGATGGGCGGCCTGGCGCATGTCGAGAAGCTGATGGGCGATACGGCAGACGCCATTGCTTATCAGAATGTACGTCGAGTCTTTGTCCAACCCCCTCATGTTATGATACTAACACCTTCTCCCCCCTCCAGGAAGTCAGCGAGATGCTGGGCGGAAGCATGTCCGTGGCCGACGAGGACGAGGTGGAGGACGAGCTGGCGGCGCTCGAGGCGGAGCTGGCACCCGCACAGCCGGCCAAGGTTGTGCTGCCCAATGCGCCAAACACACAGCCAGTGGCGGCACAAGACCCGATAGCGGCCGAGGAAGAGGAAGAGCCACAGCCGGAGCGGCGACAACTGGTGCCGGCTTGAGCTCTCTCCGAGACTCCTTTTCAAGAGGAGACGTTGTACATACGACAGGGATGATATGGTTGGATATCTGTTTGGCGAGCGTCGTCTTTTTCTTTTCTCTTTTCTCTCTCTTTACTTTTTACGTTGCCTTTTATTTTATTATAGCCTCGGTGTTTGTCGTGAGCCTTTTCTTTTTACCTATCTTATATTTTATATCTATTTTTTTCTAGTCTCGACGGTCCGTTTCCGATGGTTCCCTATGGTTTGATGTGTTTTTGTCTGCACATTCCGTGCCTTACCCGCGGCTCTGTGGGCCACATGGCATGCAGAACTGGACTCGGCCTGGGCCTTATGCAAGTGATAGACAGGCACCATCCATATAACCATCTTGACAGGCACCGTCAGCTTTACTGTGAATGACCTCACTGCCGGCTGCCGAACCGATTTCCTGTTTTATTTCCTTGTTCTGGGCCCTTCTTCTGCATGCCTTATTCCCATTATTTTCGCGAAAGGAATTCTGTATCCGCCTAGTGCAGACGCAACAAAGCGTAACGGGCAGCGTAATTTTTTCTCTTATTTTCCTCTTATTTTTGTTTTAATTTCGTGTCATGGTTCTTCTGCGGCGCAATTGCGGGTTGAAACGGGCCCCTCTCAGCCTCGTGGTGCGGCAGCAATTGGCGTCGGCAGGCGGCCTAGAATCTGGTCGACAATATTGGGCCCAGCGGCCGGGCCAGCGACAGACACATGTGCCAGCGGGGCCCGCTGATTGGACCAACAGGATCGCCCTTTTCGAACTCCTTCTTGCTGCTAACGCGGGCAGCTGGGGACATTGCCGACCTCAAAAGTGTGTTAAAGATGGTTAAGGTGGCGCTTGCACAGCGCAGATATGCGAAATCGCACGGCGTTGTTCCCTTGTGCCTGCCCATTTGGCTATTTGGGGGACCACTTTGTCACTTGACGAGGGAAAGAGCGACAGAGGAGGGAATAAAAAGGATGGTGCAAAAAGGCAAGATGGTCCCTCTGGTGCTGTCCTGAAAATAGAGTAAAAAAAGGAGCAAAAAGTACCACAGGTACGTCGTAGATATGTGGAAAGTACTTTCAGGGACAAAGAGGAAAAACGAAAATCATCTAGAAGAAAGAAGAGTAAAAAAGAGAGACAACGTCTTGGCAGAACATCAAGTGAGAGAGAGAGGAGGGGAAGAACTTCTGCCCAACCAAGAGTAAAGCTTTGCCGGCAGTGGTCCAGGTGCCATTGGGCCTTGTCCGGTGCCTGGTTTGTGACAGCCGCCGCTGCCGTTGAACCTCTCTAGCCGTGTGTTGTTGTATCTCGTGAATAAGATGCCCCCAAAGCCAATGTCAAAGGGACGATGTATGGACAGCACGAGGAAAGAATCAACAAAAAAAGCGGAACTGCACTGTATACAGTCGAAAGTCTCCGTCGCTGCTTCCCAGCTAGGATGCGTTTTTGCGAAACTTGAACCCCACCAGCCTATTTTCGGGGCAAAGAGCTCTTGCCCACGCGCGGTCGGTCGCTTACCACCCCTCTAGTCTATCCTTCCCCGTTTTCTCTTTCTCTCTTTCTCTCTTTCTCTCCTTCCTCGATTGTCTCTTTTCTCGTCACTCCTTGTCTCAATATTTTCTTTCTTCTCAGCTTCACTTCTTTTTCCTTTCATGCAGCAATTGTTTTTGTTTGCGCCGTTGTCGTGAACCGTTGATCGCCATCGCCGCCGTTGGAACCTCTGTCGACCGATAACCACCTCCAGGGTAATATCTGTCAGTCTTTCACCCGTTTCGCACTGTGCCGCAAACTGTATTACACCCAAAAAACGGCGCGTCGGATCTCTTGAGAATCGACGAGACAGCTGCGACACCGACTCAAGGTATGACGGCACACCTTCCACTTTCCCCTTCCCTCTCACCACAACAGGCACCGCGCGTGTGCCTTCCCTGCTTCTCCTTTGCTCAATATACATACCCCTCGCTCCTTCCCAGCTCTGGTCATTTCACAGGGCCGTGTGCGCGCACTTCTTTTTTGTGCGCCTGCCCTCTTCATCCTGAAGCTCAACCGACTTCCCCCCAGCTTCGTTTCTGAGAACTGACAGCTTCCCACAGCCCACGAAGTGCACACAACTCTGCATAGTACGACTGTACGACCACGAAAGAAGAAAACAACAGACTGTGCGCAGCTCTGTGACTGGCCCGAACCTTGCAAACTTTGCATTGAACTTGCATCGTCCTCCATACTCGGTAAGCAAGAACGCTCCCCGTCCATCTGAACCCCCGCGGCGCTTGCCGCCTTGGATCACCGAGTCCAATGGCTGGCCCCTGTTTGCCTCTTGACCATTCAATTCTTCGGTCTCTGTCTCTATGTCTCTTTTGTCCCTGTCTATGTCTGTCTCATGCCGCCACCCCCACGATATCTTGCATTGGGCTCGTCGCTGCCCCATCGACCTCACTGGTACCTCATTTCTCTCCTCCGGATCCTGTCGAAAGCTTCCGTGATCTTCCGTCGACTTGCCTCAGCTCTCTCCCTGTCTCTGGAGCTTCATCTTGAGGTGCTCTTTGGCCTTGGCCTAGCCAGCGTGCCGTACAGTGTCCTAGACATAGGGGGTCCTGGCCTGGCATGGAGCTGTACTGCAAGGGTTAAAAAATAAAGGGAAACATACAAGAAGCTGGATACCATCCCAGGCGAGTCAACGCCAAGACGGTCTCGGCAAGCTTCCGCATATTTGCCGTCAACAATCTATGCCTATGGCCCTCACACTGTCGGCGAGCCCAATGGAGAGATCGACCTCCGCCGAACACGACTCGCACCTCCTTCAGCTTGCCATTGGTCTTCTCCAGCTCCGGAACCTTCCATGTCCCTCACCGTGCGGCTTCTTTGGGATAGTGGCATTCTGTTAGGGCTCCTCAGAAAGACAGTGACCTGCCATGTCGTCACTGCTTTTTGATACGAGAGCCTGTGACATCTTTCTCCGCATATCTGCATGCCACTGCACTCTGATGGGGATATAAGGGCGGGCAAGCCGGATCACGCGAGGGCCAGGGACAGATCCTGCTGTTGGGAGGAAAAAACAGAAAAGGCACATGCGCACCTGCATACACGCACACATTCGCACTTGCGCACATGCCCACAGCACACGCGCGCATACACCACCAAGACCACACACACACGGATGTGAGAAAGGACGCTGCCAGATTACCGGGAAGCAGAAGGCTACATGCACGGGGACGAGGCGTGCAGCAACTAGTTTCTGCCTGACGCCCTCTTGGGTGGGCGGACTCGACGCCACTGGTCACAGTACTGCTCATCACAAAGGGCGCTCCTCTCTGGTCCCAAATGTCTAGCCTTCCTACACACCTTTATATTCCCCTCCTGTGTCCAGCCTCAGCGTTGTTCCATTTTTGCCCTACCACGCACCCACGTGGAGAGAGAGACCATCCTATTGTTCGACCAACCGCCAGGGGCAAGGCTTACAGCCCAGACACTGCTTTCTTTTTCCTACCCCACCCCGCAACGACCATACAAGCAACATACAGCAGACGACAGCACAGAGACAAAAGACAAGACAGAGACACGAGAGATCGACTGGGCAGAAAGCTCATGCATTCTCGGACAATTCTTGGTCACAACCGATTCTAACAATACTGACAGAAAGAGTCTTTTGCAGAAAGAAACTCATATCAGAGGCTCTGAACGAGGCTCGCCTTCTCTTTTCTTTCCTTTTTGTCATTTTCTGGGGCGAGCCCCCCGGCCTTTTGGGCTCGACAGCTGTAGTTTCTCAACATGTAAGCGAACCCCCACTTGTGTCTATCCATCCATGTGAATCAATACTGACAGCTGTGTCTCTTTACAGGAAGTTCGGCAAGCAGATTCAGAAGCGGCAGCTTGAAGTGCCTGAGTATGCAGCCAGCTTTGTCAACTACAAGGCATTAAAGAAGGTGAGTTGATATTGTGGGTGTGGACGGACCGGATCGACTCTCGATCTAGACGATCTAGACCATGCGGCACCTCTTTCCCTTACCCATGTGTTGGCCACGTTTGCTGACAAGTGGCTCATAAACAGCTCATCAAGCGCCTCTCGGCCACACCTGTCCTCGGTGCCCAGGATGACCCTCACCGCTCGGCCACCCCTATAGATTCCCAGGCCGCGCTGCAAGCCAACAAAGCAACCTTCTTTTTTCAACTCGTAAGTCAGACATTCCATCTTGTACGTTGCCCTTTGTGGACATGCAGCTAATCACACCGGAACAGGAACGCGAGCTCGAAAAGGTCAACGCCTTCTACCTACAAAAGGAGGCCGAGCTCAAGGTCCGCTTAAAAACACTGCTCGACAAGAAGAAGGTCCTCCGCGCACGAGGCAATAGCATCTCCCGACGCTCCGCCAAGTTCACCACCCTCCAAGAGGGTTTCCAGCAATTCGCCAACGACCTCAACAAGCTGCAGCAGTTTGTCGAGATCAACGGTACCGCCTTCTCCAAGATTCTAAAGAAGTGGGACAAGACGTCAAAATCCAAGACCAAGGAGCTCTACCTCTCGCGCGCCGTCGAAGTCCAGCCCTTCTTCAACGCCACCGTCATCAGCGAGTTGTCCGATCAGGCCACGACAAGTCTGCAGGAGCTCGGTGCCTGGGCCGAGGGTGACCATGAGATTCGTTTCGACGGCCGGGCTGCTGCGCCCGACCACATTGTCAGCAGCCAGCACCTGCTGGGCACCGATGAAGGCGATGCCGACACGCTCTTGCTGGACACGGTTCTTGCCGGCCACCTTGATAACCTCCGCGACCTCCTGGGCCGTATGCAGGCTTCTGTCACAGACACCAACGGTCAGGACGACGGCAGCAGCAGAACAAGCAGAGAAATTGCTCTGAAGGAGCGTGTGACGCGTACCTTTTTGGCCTCCATCAATGAGGGCTCGCGGGATGCCCTGCAGGTGCTGATCGATACGGGCCTGGTTGATGTTCAGAGCGAGGACGACATCAACGAGCGGAATTGCTTGCATCAAGCCACCATCTACGGCAACAATTTTGTGCTCGACTTTGGCCTCAAGAACGATGTTTCCATTATCCGGACCGATGTCTACGGCCGTGTGCCCCTGCATTACGCCAGCATGCACGGTCGTCTGGATATGCTCGATGCTCTTCTGAAGGGTGAGTGATGAAGTTTGCGTTTGACGTATCAATGGAAACAGCTGCTAACAAAAGTATAGTCGGACCTGAGGCAATCGACCTGATTGACCACGACAACTTCACCCCTCTGATCCACGCCATCATCCACGGCCACCTCGACTGCGTCAGCCGTCTGCTCGAGAAGTCGGCCCGTATCGACCCCATCTCCGACGCCGACCACGTGCCCCTGAACTTGGCTTGTGAACATGGCACCAACGCCATTGTCGAGCTTCTTCTGAAGCACGGTGCCAACATCCTTCCTGACGCCGAAGGCTTGTACCCACAGCATCTCGTTGCTCGTGCAGGCCGTGGCCCCACCTTGCTTCTCCTTCTTCAACAGTATGGCGCCGACTTAAATAAGATCGACAAGCTGTACGGCTGGACACCCATCGTTCACGCTGCCAGTGAAGGCAACGTTCCCTGCTTGAAGGCTCTTCTGGAGGCCGGTGTTGATCCCAACATCCTCGACGAGAAGGACCTGCCAGCCATGTACTACGCCGCATGGGAAGGTCATTTGGAGTGCATGAAGCTTCTCACGCCCTACAGCCGGAAGAAGAGCAGCAAGGCCAAGCGGGATGGTCCGTTCGGGCTCAAGCCTACCCCAGATATTGGCACGCTTGACGGCTTTGGAGCACATGGCGCTGGCAGCAGTACGGCTCCCGGTCCCATGGCCCTGGACCCCGATGCGATTCCTATTCTTGAGCTGCCGCCACCCATCATCCCGCTCCGCCGCTACGGCCACAACTTCCTTGACACCAAGACCGTGGTTCAAATCAACTTTGAAGACCAGAACGGCGAGCCACCACTCGTCTTCTTCCACGACGGCAAATACCCCGCGGCACGGTTGACCATCTCGTCCAAGGTCGCCGACCTGATCCCCAAGAACATTATGCTGCCCTTCCAGGAGGATACGCGCCTCGTCTTCTTCCAGGTGGACAATTTGGATTCGTTCGTGCTCGACTTTGACGTCTTTCCGACGTACGGCGCCAAGATTATTGCCAAGACGGTCGCTCTGCCGAGCACCTTCCGCGCCCTCTTGGGCAGCTCCGGCAGCAGCTGTTGTCTGCCCCTGTTCGACCCCCGCCTGCGCGCCATTGGCCAAATCAGCTTCCACACCCAGGTCATTAAGCCTTTCCCGGGCAAGCCGCTGGAGATTGCCGACTTTGAGACGTATTGGAAGGCCACCAGCCAGCTCGAGGGCCACCCCAGCAGCTTCGTCGCCGGCTCCAGTCTATCGGGCGACTACGTGCGCCTCTACGTGCAGCACACCAGTGACGGTGTGCCCGTCCTGTGGCCTACGTGGACGGTGCGCTGCGGCGGTGGCCGTGGTGCTCTGGTGGAGAGCGCTGATGCGATGCTGGATGTCACGGGCGACAGCAGTGTCATTGATGTTCCCGTGGCGCGTATGAACTACGCCCAGTTCCGCGCGGCCACTTCGACGGCACCGGGCCGGCCGCACCTAGAGACTTTGTCGTCATTTCCCCTGGACGCCGTGTCCCATGTGCACCGCGTTCTGGCCACGTCTGGCGTGGCCTTACGTGACGCTTTGGCCCTGGTCCCGACGGGAATGCATGTCAACCTCCAGATTTTGTACCCGAGCGCCGACGAGGAGCGTGCCCTGGGTCTGGGTGGTGTGGGTAACGTTGACATCAACACGGGCGTCGACGCTATCCTGGCCGTCGTCTTTGACCATGCGCGTGCTCAGCGTGTGCACACGCCCGATGTCGTGCGGTCCGTCGTTTTCAGTTCCTACAATCCCAGCCTGTGTACGGCGATCAACTGGAAGCAGCCCAATTTCCCCGTGTTCTTGTGCAACGACCTAGGCCGGGAAGACGATGCGACGGTGGCAGCTGCTGTTCCGGACGGTGTGTGGAGCACGGGCCGGCGGACGGCCTCGGTCAAGGAGGTTGTACGTACCGCCCAGAGCAACAACTTTATGGGTCTCGTGTGCAGTTCTCGTCTTTTGGTAGGTTCCCCCTCCACGTGTGTATCGAAACAACCTCAGCTAACTCTTTGTAGGACATGGTCCCGGCTCTGGTCGAGGCGATCAAATCGCAGGGCCTGGCGCTGGTCATTGACCGCTCGGCCGAGGAGACACCTGATCCCAACTCCATGGTCGACCCCTTCCCGCGGCTGCCCGAGGGCATTGATGGTGTGCTGAAGAGCGACGGCGTTTTGCGATTTAACGAGTCTATAGACATGTGATTTTTGTTTGCTTGTGTGATTTCTTTTTTTTATCTGGGGGATATATACCAAGTGGAAGAAACATTGAGAAAAAGGACAGGGGGCCCGTAAGAGAAGGTTGCTCTTTTGGCAGGACAAAACACGACGATGGTATCTGATTTCATGATAGGAGGGCGGCATTTTTACTTTTATTCCTTTTTAATCTGCATTTAATGTTTTCATCGTTATTATTTTAATGGAGCTTCTATTTAGAACGACGGCGTTTGTATTTGTATATAGGGGAAAACAAACAAAGAAACAATAGCATATACTGAGCATGTTCATGAATTATAGCTCGTATCCTAATTATTTTAATGTCAGTTATCTTTCTGTTGGACGATGTAAACAAAGACTTCTTGTAGTTTTAAAAGGGCCTACAACCAATCTACGAGTTGTCATTGGGGGACAGATCTCTAAATAAGAACGAGCGTGGTATATTTTAATCAACACTGTAAAAATAAGCTGCCTATGTAAATTCAAAGGCCGGAAGACGGACGAGTAGACAAGACGACGATGCTCAAGCCCAGTCCCTTCCGATGTCTACAACACTCATCGACTCGGCACTTTGATCAGGTAGTTGTCAGGTCGAGACTGAGAAAGCTGTATGGTGGTATTTGACTCGTTCTCGATTCATCATCTTGGCTTGTCTCTAGTCGGTTGGTTGTGGAGGCTTGATAGTATGGATGGGCTCTTGAAGTTGACCTTGGGCTTGTTGATATTGAGAGTCTTGAGTGTTCGCTCCTTCCTACCAAAGTGTCTCTCTCAAAGGTTGTCGTCGTATTGCCGGCCCTCTTCTTCCACACCTTCCCAGATCACCTCGGCATGCAACTGTCTCGGCACTGGTCGTCGGTCACCTTCAACACCTCACATCACGAGCTCCTTTCGCCCACAGATCGGGCAAAACTAGGAACAACACTAGAAGAAAAAAAGAAAAAGGGAAGAAAAAAAGGTGGACAAAATTCTCCTCATATTTCACAAAAAAGAAAAAAGAAGTGTATGTTCCATCAAACGTAAAAAAAAGAAGAATTCGGCACGAAGGCCCGCAATGAATTGTCATCTCTGCTTTCGTCTTGCTCCCCAACCTCATCCCTCCCCATGGATCAGCGCAAAACGAATGTTGTAACTTCCTAGATCTAGAGCACACTTCTCTTTTTCTCGCTTTCTCTTTTTCACCCGCTAAACCCATCAAAGTCTAAACTGAAGAAGAAAACAACGAGGAGCACGACAACCACAGAAACAAACAGCGACTCTCCTTTTTAGAAATAATCAATAAAACCCACGATTCACAAGAAAAGTAGAACGAAGAATGAAGAAGAGTAAAAGCAAAAGTTATCCACAAAATAAAGAACCCATAAATGAAGCGAACTGACAACAAAAGTAAAAAAGAAGATAAAAAAGAAGACGAAGAAGGTCGAAAAGTTGAATCAAAGCTAGGTGGTGTAGCGAATGATAAGAAGTAGTATGACGAAGCATGACGAAGAGTTTTGGAATGAGTAGCAGTTGAAGTGCCTTGCGGTGCTTTTTTGAATTAGCGAATACGTCGTAATAGTGGTTTTCGAGGAAGGTAAAGCCGTCGTTTCTAATGCTCTACCGAACGGCACGAGTTTTTGACGCCATACTCAGGGTGCGATGCGATATGCAAGATGCAAGATGCAAGATGCGTTTGGTTGCGTAGCGAGAGGGAAAATGGGCGGCACTGCGGATGCCCGTAATGGATGAAGAAGAGAAGAAGATGCAGAAAAGCGAAGTTCGTCGGAGGGTGTCGGAAAGGTCGCTGTTTCGAGGTCCGTTATGTCTACACACCAAAGAACTCGTTCATCTTGCCTTCGACAATCGTCATGTTGGCCTTTGCTGCTGTGAGGGCCTCTGTTATCCGGGCCAGGCAAACGCTCTCGTCTGTCTCGGGGGTGCCGTCGAGCGTCATCTTCTTGCCGTACTGCTGGATGACCTGGCAGTGGTCCTTCACCTTGTCGAAACCGAGAGCTGCTGATGAGCCCTTCAGGAAGTGGCCCAGGTCCGACAGTTTTGCGAGATCAGCATCGGCACTGGAGGTGTTAGTTGGGCGAGATTTTAAATAGAAGAAAGAACAACGCGGCGAACTTGACTTACACTGCTGCGTCCATGCCCTGGAAGGTCTCCTTGGCCTGGTCAAAGTAGTCGTACACGAGAGTTTTGCTAAAGTCGCGATTTGACGGGCTGTCGTCCATCTCCAGGATCTGCTCAAAAGCCGACTCGCTGACACTATCGCCGAAGTCGAAAGACATGTTGGGCACCGTTTTTGATGTGTTGACCTAACGGAAGGTTGCTATTTTGGGCGGTTGTGTTGATCAACGTATTAAACGTCTATCTGCGTCTTTTGTTAGCTGTCATGCCCATAGAAATAAGAAGTATAATCAAAACATGGCCCAAGATAACATGGTGAAGACAACATAAAACAACTGGCGCAAACTTTACAAATATAACTCAATGAGGGGTGACCAAGCGAGGTGAAGGGTGGTGTGTGGTATGTTGCCTAGGCAGGGATGCGGGAGGATATCAAAGGGCGAGGCTGTCTTTGCCGGTGATGTTTGTAAAGGGATGTATAAAAAAAAGAAAAAGGCTTCCTGATAAGAAAGGTGGCGTGGGAGACAAGCAACAAGAGACAAAGAGAGAAATAGGAGGAAGCGAGGAGGGGAAAAAGAAACACAGAGAAACAACATAAACAACTGACAGCCTAAGAGAGAAGAGAAGCCTGTGCCCGCCGGGAGAGCCCGAACATGGGACATATGCACTTGACATCAACCCTGGCCAGTGGGCCTTATGCTATATGTACCAGACGAGTGGAAGAGGTGAAGGCAGATGTGGACGGGTGGAGGTGGGAGGGGGGTAGAAGGGAAAGGGTAAAAAAGGTAAAAACCCCGCGTTCTCTGGGTCACTCTGGGTCACAGCCTGTATCTTACACAGCAACATTGCGGCAAGACACGGCCGTATGTCCCCATCCCCATCCCCAGAAGAGAAACGAGAGAGAGAGAGGCAGAGAGAGATGTGGGCTGGCTGTGGTGCCTATCATAGGACAGCGAAGCACAGGCCAAGGCACGCAGGATGATAGATGGGCCGGGGCCAAAGTGCGCGTCTGCATCTGCAACCCGTGTGAGAGGAACAAGAGACACAGCCGGGGTAGTCGTCCCGCAGCAGATACACAGTACACAGGTGTCATACCCATGCATGCTGAGGCTCCTTTCCTATTCCTCGGAAAAAAGAAAGAACTGTGCATCTTTTGGTAGGAACAAGGAAGCTAAAGCAGCTAGAAGCGGCAGAACGACCGGGCAGGGGACTCTGTGCAGAAAGCAGCAGCCACTCGGCGCGAGGTGAGGCGGTGGGATGGGAATCAACAACACAGGACAAGCCGGTAGAGCTCAGGTTGGGTTCGGTTTGCAATCGCCCGCAGAAATGAACATCGGGGCATGAGGGGTCCTGGGTTTTGCGCCAGATAGCAATCGTGTGCAGGCGTGTCAGATATGTGCCCAGCGCATTGTCAAATACTCACATTGGTCGAATCTAGCAAGTTGTATGTAGTTGTTGGAAGGACAGGAAGCTCGCGAGGGCGATTGCTGGAATAGGTAGGTGAAAAGACAAGAGATGCTGTCTCTTTCTTCTCCGAGTTTAAGCTCCGGACTCGTTCGGTTTAAACGTAGCAGGGACTTCGTTCTTAGGGCAAGCTGAGGACACTGCGGAGCAGTTGTCGTCTGTCGTCGTGTCGCAGGCGTGTGAGGCTCGTGCCTTGATATATAAGCACGGTTTCTTCGGGAAGAGCTGTTGAGTGGCTGCTTCGGGGTACTTCGGTGTGGTCACCTAGGGCGAGCGCCTCTTTCGTAAGATGGGTAAACGAGTTCGGTGCCTTGTTTCTGTGGCACAACCGTGGCAAGCAGGTAGCTTGAAGATCCAAGAGCAGAGTAGAGAAGAGAAAGGTGGCGATGGGATGCGACGAGCGGGAAGAGGTTGACGGCGATGTAATTCGGTCGACTGCGTTTTTTTTGGAGTAGAAGAGAATGGAAGAAAAGGAAGAAAAAACGAAGAAGGGAGAACAGAGAACGGAGAACAGAGAAGCGAGACAAGCAAGAGTGGAACGGCACGCGGGCAGCTAATGGGGAAAGGAAACGATAGCTGGGATTAAGAGTTAAGAGGGCTCTTGTGTGTGCACTCGAACATAGACGCTCCTGGCGGTAAAGGCCGAATAGGGTTTGGCTTCGCAGTCGACGAGGGGAGAATGAGCTTCTAAAGCGTCTGGGAGTGCGTGCTTTCAAGTTGTTATACTGTGTAGGCCAGTCTGCGTGGTTGTTGACGAAGGTGACGACGTTTTCTTTGACAGGAGGGTTTTGGGTTGTTGGACGCTTGTTTGGGGAAATGTCAACGGCGCGGCCATTCGAGTTAACGGATTTTGTCTACGCTTGGAGGGGGCCGTTTTTGTGTACTGTGGATGGCTGTTGAGGAAGGCTCGACCTGTCGCCTGTGACCCCCCCCTCCCCCCCACCCGCTAGAAATCCGCGCTTCCGCTGGACCAACGTCAAACTCCGGCTAGTGAAGGCACTATGGGCCTAAATGGTGTGAGGAAGGAAAGAGCTAGCTATAAAAAAGGGGGACCACACCACCAGCGCCAATGCACCGTTGACTGCCACACAGTGTTATGCTGCTGCTTATCGAGACGTCGGTGGTGTTTGTTCACATCTCACAGAATCAATGCCTCAAGTCTGTAGCCTCTATTTTCTCTTCAGTGAGTAGTCTCTCGAGCCTCTCTTTTGACACTTTGAAGCGGGGGAAAATCGACCGGTGTAGTGCTCGATTGTTACTTCCCTGAGAGATGCCCCGAAAAAAGAAGATGCATTGAGTTAGGGCAGCGCGGACAACGGCCCCGGCCTCTCCTTCCCTCTTCCGGACTTCTTTGTACGGGAACGGCAGGCGCTTGTCTGGCGAATGTCTTTGTCCAGATTCGACCCTCACGGTCGCCGAGTAGGAAGGAGTAGTCCGGCACGGCACTCGTACAGACTGTAATGACAGGTGCTCGAGGTGCTGCCCTCGCTGCCCTCTTGTCTGTCTCTTGCCTCCTGCTCGTTTCTTTCTTCCTCTTCTGGACGCCTGGAGATGCGCCCGCCGACGAAAACAAGCAGGGCTGAAAGCCACAGCGTGTCACCGAAGACGGAGCCACCCACTGGGCCGGCTTCTGGAGGTGATTGACTTGTCTGCCTGTCTGCTTGTGTATGTACAAATATACTGTGGCTCTTGCGTGTCCCTTTTGCCTTCTTATTCCCTTCTTGTGTCCCTTTTCTGTTATTTAATCGTTCTTTCTCATTTTTAATCACAGATGTGCTCGTGCCTGTGGCTCCAGGGGCGCTCTTTCCCTTGCTGTCCATTTTACGCTTAGTCTACTGTCATTCGCACTTGCTGCCCCGCCTGCAGGCCGCCACTATTGCCCGCGGCGCCCTTGCCCCCTGCCTGCTTCTCCTTTTTTTTTCTTCGGTTTCTTTTTTCTTCGTTTGTCGCCCCATTCGAGCAGGGATCGGCGCTGTAATCGCTGCTCAGCATCTCTCGGGGCCTCTTCTTTTTTACTGATTTTGATTTTCACTGCCCTATTTTACCCTTCGCGCCGAGCAACCCACCGGCCACCGGTCAGACCCATGGATATTGACTCGGCCATGGCTGATTTTACCTTTTTAACCCTTTCCCTCCCCCTCCTGCTGTCTTTTTTTATTTTCCTTTTATATCCTTTATCCAAAAATGGAAATATCGGTTGTAGGAAATTGACCCTTGCTTCTTCCTGAACTCTGCTTTTATCTGTTTTGCGTTTTATTTCGCACCTTCCGTCTGATGTGAATTGCATTGTCCAAATAAAATGGCTTGCCCGGAAGAAGGCAGGCTGGTTCGATTAAGCGGCACAAAGCGTAAACCATCCCCCCCTCGATGAGCCTAATAAGACTCTATGACGCAATGGTTTCCACAACCCAAAAGCCGGCCACGCGGAGAGAAGCACCTGCCACCAATGCGACGCCAATGGCGCCTTCCCTTTTGGTGGGACAAGCACTGCTCAAATCTGCACCCTGGCGAGCCTGGGCATCGGACAAGGAAGGTGCGACAGTTATTCACACTTTTTATCGAGTGCACTGCAGTGCGCCTTCCTCTTGTCGCCATATCGCAGTTTTTCCTTCTCTTGAAGAAGGAGCGAAGAGGTTCAAGAATAGGGGCTACTGTAATTGGGCGAAAAGGGACAAGCTCTTTCTTTCGTGTGGGAATGTAAATGTTGCTTTTTTGTGAACCCTCGTCTCTCTTCATTTGCGCCACGATCCACACACAACAAGACATGCACATCCTATCGTACTCCCCCTACCCATTCCATCGGCCATGTCTGGCCTCGCCCACCCGGGCCCCTATCCTGTACATCGGACCCCTCTTCGCTTTCTTTGGCATTTTTTGCTCGGTACTATGGACTGCCCATTCTTCACCTGTGGCCACTCAAGGCTCTCCCCTTTTTTCTTGAGTCGCAACCGCAGCTTGCCAATCTCCTTGCTCAACTGGCTCGGTTCCCGTCGTCTCTCTCTTTCATCCTTCCAGCCTTCTTGTCCTGTGAGCGAGACCGACCCGGCGCCCACTTCTCTTCTCAGCACTACTGTATTTCCTTGCCAATGCAGAAGCAGAACAGATCAACACAATAACACAGTGGGAGACCTGAAACAGAAAACGGCCTTTTTTCGACACAGTCTCTCGCCCGGTAAGGCATCTTTTGAGGAAGCCGCAGCCGAATCCAAGAGATTTGAGATGCAGGGTCCAGCCCCTGGATTGCCTGGGGTTGCCATCGGCAGCGTAGTCCTCGAAGCAAATCGAGCAAGTCGAGCAATCGGGCGGCCTACGGAGAAACCATCGTGAGCTACGGCCGGGCTGACAACGCACAAAGTACTTTGGGTCATATTTCCCTTCTCGAGATCGGCCGAAGAGGACACCCACGCAAAGGCAGAAACAAGCGCCGACCGACTCCTTCTCCTTGTGGCCACGCCAGCGTGGACCCTTTCGTTTTACTTCCGTCCTCTTTTTTCTTTTTGAGACCCGAGGACGGGGGTCATGAATGCCTACGATAAAGTCGAAAATGTCGTCTACACACACTACTGAGTAGTTTGGTCACGCTGCTCGGGCTGGGGTAAAGCGAAAGACTCCTTGCAAAACGCAAGAAAAAAAGAACAAAAGAAGAAGGAAGAAAGAAGAAAAGGAAAAAGGAGAGACCCTCTCCTCGTTTGCCGCTTCAAGCATCATCATTTTTACCCATTTCCCCTCCTGTTAAATTTTTGCGTCTTCCATTTCTTCTTTCTTCTTTTCCTATGTTTACCGTTTCCACGAGAATTCTTCCTTCCGACCCTTGTCTTAGTACACTCACCGACCGACATAATATTGCCTTCAAGGACACATGTTGCTTGTCAAGGACACATATTGCTTGTGCGATAATAGCAATCAGCTGCCGGCGCTCTGCGAAAGGAAGGACAGATTCAGACATAAAGAAGAAGGGAGGGGAAAAAACCTTCGAGTGCCTTTTAGCGGCACAGCCCGCAATAAGATACTTTTGCGGTGTCCCTACCTCGCCCCATATTACGTCGAGCTGCAGGAGGAACTAAAGCGCGCCCCTCTCTGCGCACAGAGCATCCTTCCGACGTCATCGTAGCCTGTTGCTAGGCCGCCCAAGCGTCACCAGCCGTTCCACTGCAGCTGCAAAGACAGGGGTTCACTTCCCCACCACACTTTTTCGGCCTACGCCAATCAGAGACTGTCACTTTTTTTCTTCTTTTCCAACGACATGGCGGATTTCTCTCACCAGGCCCTACCACACACAGGAGCCACAGTATTATCTCAATCTCCCGCTCTCTAATTGTGGTCTCCCAGAATCCATTTTCCCACCCAACACGCCCACGAGAGTTGCACCACACCGAGTTGGTTTGGGTATGGTTTGGTTATGGCTCCCCGTCCATCCTTGCCCTTCCCCTCTCCCCCTCTTATGGAGTCAGATGGAGACGAAGATAGCAGGCCGAAGCGGCTGGCTGTCCGGGGGAAATGAAGAAGAAAAGAGTCGGGGCCTGTCCGCAATCCCAGTCCCAAGGCCCAGCTGGCTTGAGTGAAGAAGGCAAAAGAAGCAAGAATGATTCACTTTTGTGTCCGGCTTCCCTACAGCCCCGAGTGCCCCCCCAGGCACACACCCCATGTTTTACCGATATTGGGGAAAAGGAAAAAGAAAAGAAGAAGCAAAAATGAAGCCATGTTACCACGTTCTAGACACATCGGAAAGGCTTCCCAAAGTTGTCGACGTCCCAAGACCATGACGCTAAATAACGGCGCATTTTCGCCATTGGAACTACGGCGGCTATGGTCAAAAAGTCAAAGGAACGAATTGAACGAATTTTCCCACCATAGGACCGTTTGTTTCCCACCCGAACCAACCCTACCTTCCCTTTTTCTTTTCTTTGTGAGTCTAGTTTAGGGCTTTTCTGCAGTCCCCAGAATGTGAGCTTTCCCCCTTCCCACGAAAGGGATTGTCAACAATCGAATTCCCATTTTTTTCGCTTGTTTTCAACTTCTCCAGATTCCCTTTATTCCTTTCTCAGAAGTAAGGGGATAGAGAGAGCAAAAATACTGTACAAAATACAGTGCTAGTCGCACATTGCATTCGGAAGTCGGCACCGCTTTGGATTCCCAGAATGGTCGTTGCCAAGACTTTACCTTGCTGTTCATCTTTTCGATTGGATTTCACCATCCCACGCTCACACTGTTCCCTCAATCCTTTGTGTACTTATCTGGGGGCAGAAGTCGGGCCTCCGCTGGCACTGGCTAAGACGAAGGAGACGAATAATAACACGAACGGAACCAAAGAAGTCTTTGAAGGATTATGAGTCTTTGAGGCTTTCTAACAGTTATATCTTGTGATATTGCTTTGCGTGTTTCTGGAGACCAGCCGAATCGGAGCCGGGCTCTTGTCCCGTTGATGTACAGTCATCGAACCTGAATGCTGATGACGCTCCCTATTGTTGGCTTTTCATCTGAACGCGGGTCATGAGTGCATGTTCCTCACAGGGCCGTGGAAATCAACAAATGACCTGCCAGATATAATTGTCGCTCGGTATTTGGACATTGCTGACACAAAAAAAAGGTTTGCTGGCTGCGGCGATCTTGGGACACCCACAGCAAAGGGCAGCACGAGAAAATCCGAGCAAGCTGGTCATCTATACACATACCACACAACGAGATAGTTGTCACGAGGGCATAAACTAGCCACATCGTGGCGACGCCCCTTTGATATATACGAATATCGCTTGCCGCTAGGCAAATGGGCCTCATATCATGACCTCGCCGTGCATGGGCAAGTGAGGCATCTCACATCGTTTATGAGGAATATTTTGAACTTGCTGATCTGTCCTCCTCATTTACGGACAGTAAACAGAATTATGTTGCGAGATATGACAAAGGCCCATACATGGAGGAGCAGATATATTGAATTAAAAAAGGGGGTCGCATATTGAAGACCACAGTGGCGCACCCAATACATACTTAATGCTGTCCCTCATCAAGCTCACCTTGACCATGCTCACGCTTCACATCCACCCTTTGATGAGCCGAGAGCCAAGCAAACGTTTCCATCATAATGGCTTGGCCTGAATCAATTATCAGCCCTTTTGTTCTTTTCTCATTTCTGCACATCTGCACACCCGGACACACGAACGAACGAGCGGACAGTGTCTCCTGTCTCATTGTCAGAATGAAGAAGAACTGCAGAAAGACCAGAAAAGGAGGGTTGCCCCAAAAACCTGTTTTTCGTACATACGGTCGTGCGTCAAAATCGGACGGGATGCCTCTTTCCATTGCATTTGGCGCTCTTTTGAGTCTTCTCCAAGACCCATAGGCCTGGCCAGACCCTTTGGGGGTCCGATCTTTCGTCTCGTGGTGGCAGGCCTGAGGAAATAAAAATAAGAAACAAAAATAAAACAATGAGAGATCAACGGGAAGACATACGTAAGGATAAGAGAGATGGGGGCGCTTCCCTTGGCACTTGAGCTTACCTTCACGGACGACAAACGTCAAGGGGAGCCAGGCGAGCCAGGCAACGGCAGGTGGTAATGGGGTGGGATGTGACCGGCTGCAGATAACCCGAAAGAGAAAAGGAAGAGAACCCCAAGGGGAAAGCAGAAGGAGCAGTGGGAGAAAAAGCGAGAGAGACGAACGGCGTCCTTGTGCTGAACTAATCGTAACTTTGTATTGACCATTTCTCTCACTGGATCTCGCTTCGCCCACACTGCATCTTTGGGAGCTTGGATCGAAAAATGTTTATAAAGCAGGGGACCCAAGGAGCTCCAAAACGTGAAGGATGATATTGGATACCTCCACGGCCTGAAGCCTGATGTGACGGAGCAGGCTTCCGCCATAGAACAGTCGGCAGAAGATGTTATGAGAAATAAATGAGACATGAAGGATCCCCCGCCACGATGAAGCAGAAGACCGAAAGAAAGGGAGACTTGGAGAAGCAGGGGCCTTGTTCATCCCATGCTGGGCACGATGCTATCAGGCTTGCATGAGAGAGATATAAATTCCACAAAACAGGGGGCGACAACGCTCTCTATGTTAGGCAGAAGTCTGCAACGATGGCTTTCATGTTATCGATAGAACCGTCAGAAGATGATCTGTCACAGCTGGTCCGGTGGGAAAGGGTTGCTGTAAGATGAGGTTGTATTGTGTTATTACATCTTCTTAACGCGAAAAAGAAAAAAGAGAGAACGCTGGTATTATCTAAAATGTTGTCTTTCTATGGTTTGCTCTTTGCACCGCTTTCTCTTCTTCTACAGAATCACCTTGGACGCCACGCTGAGCAGCCACGCGGCATCCTGCCAGGTACCCTCGTTCGCGCCCGGCGGTGGCGGCACAGGCTCCTCGGTCGAGTGGCCCTCGTCGCCCTCGAAGCGGCGTCTGTTGGCAGCCCAGGCTGGTCCCTGCTTGTTCCAGCCTACGACCGACCTCCGCTTCCGCGACCGCCGACGCCAGCCGTTGGCCGCTGCCTTGCCGTCCTTGCCGACGGCAGCGACACCTTCGTCGAGAACGCTGCTGCTGCTCTCGGTACCCTCAGCCTCCGTATCATCGTCTTCGGATACATCTTCATCGTCCTCCTCGGACACCTCATCATCGTCATCGTCGTCGTCCACCTCGCCTTCCGTCTCCTGGACGGAGAAGAGTGACCAGCCAAACACGTTGCCGAGCCACGATCCCATGACGCCACCGTTCTTCTCGCGCTTGACAAGCCGCCGAATGTGGTCCTCCTCCTCGAGGCTGGTATCCCGCTGGTGCAGCTCAATGGCCTCGAGCGCTTCGTCGAGGTTGACAAAATCCGGACCCGCTGGCGTTGCCAGATTGTTCGTGCCTGTGCCTTCGCGGTACTCGTCGTCGTCCTCGGCAACGTCCGCATAGTCAAAGTAACCCGGCTCTGCCCCCGCAGCGGTCATGCTGAACAATTGCACACGGCTGCCGACGCGGCTGTGCGTACGGCTGTTGGCGCGGCTGCCCAGGCGGCTGCCCGCCCGGCTTCCGAACCGGCTACCCGATTTGGAGGCTGGGGCGGCAAGGGGCGACGTGACAATGTCATGATCCAAACTGCCGCGGCGGCTGCCGCGGCGGCTGTTGCCTGAGATGCGGTCGAGATACTCGCGCTCGCGCGCCAGCTCGCGCTCAAAGGCGGCCACGTCCTCGGCCTCTTCGGCGCTGCGTAGGCCTGATAGACTGGTCGAGCTGGCACGTGCCGTCAGCCAGCTCTGGCCCTTGGACTCGCGGGCCTCACTCGTTACGATAGCGGCGGCGCGGAACAGCCAGTCGTCGCCACCCCCACTGTGGTTGTGGTGGTTGTCCGTCTTGCGGCGGCGGTGGTGGCGGGTGCCATTGGAGGCACCAGAACGGACATGCTGGTTGCCGTCAAAATGGAGTTGTGTCGTGGACAGACTCTTGGCCAGCGCGTTGGCGTGGCTCTTGCTGCCGCCAGGCGTGCGGGCGCCGCTGCCACCTGACACCAAAGCGCGACGGCCGCCCTCGTGCGAGTGCGAGCGAGACGCGGTCGGCGACTTGGATAGCAGCCGTGGTGTAGCGGGTGCCGACCGGCCCTGGATGTACGAAGGTATCCGTGCAAGAGCAGCACTGTTGCTGTTGCTACCGCTGTGGGCATGGGCGTTGGTAAAGTAGGAATGGCTGTCGATGATGTCAGTGCCGTCGTAGTCATCGCGCAGAGGCAGGCGTGGCGTGAGTGGCGCCAGCGTGAGGTGCTGCAGGTTGGCGGCCGACCGGTTCTTGCGGCGCGCCTGCTGCTGCTGGGAGTATGCGAGGTCCATTTCGATGTGCAGAAGAGACGCGGTTGTGATCGTTGATGTGCCTGCAGCTCGATTCCCGGGTAATGTTATCTTGATTCTTGATTTGATTTCGGATATGCTTTATCGGGTCGTTTTCGTGGTGGATTGGCCAATCGGCGCGATGGAGAATGGGCTAAATTCGACAAAAAGCAGCTTCAAAGCGTGCAGAAACGAAGCTTTGAATGATGGTAACAAGACGACGACGCTCGCGATGACGACAAGATGGACGAGAAGCGGTGAAAAGGGTTGCAATTTCTGTTGGGGAAAAAAGGTCGAGAACCAACAGGTGTGTCGCTCAGGAAAAACTCGAAAGTGAGGAGAAAGGAGGTGTTCTTCTCCCTTGGTTGTGGCTGGCTCTTTTGGCAAGAGCTAGGGGAGGAGAGCTGAGAAAAGGGAGGAACCACTAGCAGGAGCACAAGTGCGGAGGTGGTGGATTATGACAATATGGGGGAGGGAAAGGAGCCGAGGAATGCTGGGGCTGCTGATTGGCGTGTTGGGCCAGCCGAGAAGAGAGCAGGAGACGTAGGTCAGTCGAAGCAGGGAAGGTGCGAACAAACCAACCATCACCGTCCGCTAAGAGAGGCAGGCACCAGCTAGAGGACAGGGAAAGAACGATAAAAACGATAAAAAGGGAAACAAGCAGAACTGCATGCAAGGAAGGCGAGACAGACTAAACAAGAGCGACAGGAAGCTACACAAAAGCTGTCACCTGGCAGGTCCAAATCAGACGGCGTGATTCTGACTCTTATATTGGTCTTTTGGCGAAAGTTCTTCCGTAAATTTTCTTGCTTTTTCCAGCTCGCTTTCAGGTGCTTCCTCGGCGAGGCCAGGTGATAATCGACCAAAGTGCCACGCGGAGACGAACAAAAGTCGGAAAGAATGGGCGAGAAAACAAGACAAAACGACAAACGACCGGGCATTACCAACAGTCTATTTCTGGTTTGCAGCCTGTCAGTTTTCTTGTAAGTCCTTTCTAAAACTTTAAATCTCTATTAGAACTCTTATCATGGGCTTCATTGTCTTCGTTTCTTTTTTCTTACCGTAAATGTGCATCTCACCTCATCCTTAGTCGTTTGTCTCAGTTGAACAGTACGACGTGTTTGTAGCTTCGTCTCCGTCCATCGTAGTTTCCCTCACGCCGTATGCACCCGTCGTGTCTCACAACAAAGCGGCCCCAGGCAATTGGCTGTGGAAAGGAAAGGAACAGCGACTTTGTTTGCTTGGCGATATGACTGGCAGGTGCAGCTGGTCTGAAGGCGATGTCTGTCACCAATCAACTCCACGGTCAGTTTGGTAATATGGTCGGTCACTTGGGTTAATACCAACAAGACGCCAGAGAGGAGCTGCATCCTCTCACGACATCATCTTCTTTTCTCCGAACGTCAGTGAGACAGTGACAGCCCGTTCAGAAGCTTTTGGTGTTGTCCGTAGATTTGGTGCTGTCGCACTGTCCCAGGTCCTCGCTAGAGGTGCTGCCACCCACCTTGGAAGCTGCCCCGCACAGTGCCGCAAAACCACACAGCTCATCACCAATAGGCAAACTTTTTTTTCACATCGATCGTGCCTTCCCACTGTGAACAATCAGACGAAAGAAGTAACTGCAACCGCATTCTTGGCAGAGCTCCTGCCCAAAACTCTTAGCAGTTACGATTTACCCCTTTTCATCTAACGAACCACATCTACAACCCCAAAGACTTTACGGAGCACTCGCCTCATCTTATCCGCCTCTCATTCTCTCACACGCAGTGCCCCGGACCCCGTTGCGCCCGATCCGCGCCGGCTGCCCGCCATGCGGAACCTCCGCAACATCCGCTACGATGTGTGCCACGACGCCACTGGCGCTTCGGCCGTATGCTTGGATGCAGGCACAGATGAAGTGATTGCAGCTTTTGGCCCGTCAGAGGACGAGCCCAAGGTGCGGTTGGCCCGCATTGTTGACCAGTCCGAGTTGTGAGTATCCTTCATATATATGTGGTAAATACTGCTCTACAGCCTTGATCTTTACATGCTAACGGATACTCATAGGATTAGCCATGACATTGCTTCATGGGATGCTCTCAGTCCTATCCCAGACCTGGCCGTGGACCGTATTGTGAGCCTGCACTACTTTGGCGACTTAGCCACGGTCTGCGTCATCATGGCCGGCGGTGACATTGTCATGGTCCGTGAGGAAAATGCCGGCTCACACGAGCCTGTTCATATTGAAATTGTCGGCTCTGTTCACCCTGGTATTGCAGCCGCTCGCTGGTCGCCTGACGAGGAGGTGCTGGCGCTTGTCACAACCGGCGGCAACCTGATATTGATGAGCCGTGGCTTTGAGACCATCGGCGAGACTCCCCTGACGTCCGCTGATCTGGCTGCTTCCAAGCACGTCTCTGTTGGTTGGGGTAAGAAAGAGACTCAGTTCAAGGGCCGCGGTGCCGCCAAGGCTATGCGCGATCCTACCATCCCCGAGATCATCGACTACGGTACTCTGAGTTCCGAAGACGACACATCTGCTGTGACCATCAGCTGGCGTGGCGACGGCGAGTATGTGGCTGTGAACGCCGTCGAGACCATCGAGGGTATTGAAGAGGCCAACGCATCAGACACGAAGCGTCGGCGTGTCATCCGTGTTTACAACCGCGAGGGTGTCCTCGACAGTGCAAGCGAACCGGTTGACGGCCTGGAGAGCTACCTGAGCTGGCGGCCATCTGGCAACCTCCTTGCCACTGTGCAGCGCAAATCTACTGGTAGCTCCCCAGTCCTGTTCAACATCATTTTCTTTGAGCGCAATGGACTGCGGCATGGCCAGTTTGAGCTCCGTCTGCCGTCGACGGGTACTGCCGCTGGACCCGTAAGCCTCGACTGGAACACAGACTCTACGGTGCTTGCCGTCACATACGAGAGCGTGGTTCAATTTTGGACCATGGGCAACTACCACTGGTACTTGAAGCAGGAGGTTGTCACTTCATCACAAAAGCCACTGACAGTCTGGCACCCAGAGAAGCCACTGCGTCTTGTCACGTCCACCTTCAACGGCCTCGTCAGCGCAGAGTACATCTTCTCTACATCCCGCGGAGCTCTCACACCACCCTATGACCACGGCTCGGTTACCGTTATTGATGGCAAGACTTTGAAGCTGACACCACTACGTGCCACGAACATGCCGCCGCCAATGAGCCTTTTCGAGCTTTCTATCAGCCTACCGGCAGTTGATGCTGCCTTCTCTCCCAAGGACGACGCCGTCGCCGTCTTGACCTCAGCTGGACTTGAGATGTTCTCGTGGGAATGGCATGCTACTGCAAAGCGTCCACCACCACCGACACTGGTGGCATCGGTCTCTTTTGCGGACGATGCCAACCTCGTTGGATTTGTCCCGTTGCAAGTGGCCTTCGTTCAGGGCTCGCAGTACACTGTCTATGTTCTTGGCTGGGATGCGATGTCCCAGACACAGATTCTCTCGTATGTGTTTGACCGTGAAGCTGGCCAGTTGAGTCCTGCTGGTCCTGTGCCAGTTGCACGCGGCTCTATTCTGGCTACGGCTCACCAAGGTCACGATCTGTATACCCAGGATGCTTCGGGTTCCCTGACACAGCTGAACGCCGAGCGTCTCTCATCCTTCCCCTTCCACGCAAAGCTGCCTAATCTTCTTCCTTGGGTCGAGGTCGTCGACTCTGGTGAGACTGGTCCTCAGTTCGCCATTGGCCTGTCGAGAAACGGTCACCTCTATGCTAGCGAGCGGCAGCTGACCAAGAACTGCACATCCTTTGTTGTGACGGATGACCATCTTGTTTTTACGACCAGCAACCATCTCTTGAAATTTGTTCACTTGACAGACGTCCACGAGCTTGAGATTCCTCTCGACGACCCCGAAGTCGACGAGCGGTGCAGAAGCATTGAGCAGGGTGCCCGGCTTGTCACATCGATTCCGTCAAATCTGTGTGTTGTCCTGCAGATGCCTCGTGGCAACCTGGAGACTATTTTCCCTCGCGCCATGGTGGTGGCTGGTATTCGGAAGTTGATTGATGCCCTCGACTACGGCAAGGCTTTCTCCTTCTGCCGGTCCCAGCGTGTCGATATGAACATCCTCTACGACCACAAGCCGCAACAATTCTTGGCTAATGTTGACCGGTTCCTCGACCAGCTCAAGGATGTTACATCCATTGACCTCTTCCTGTCGTCCCTGAAAGAGGAGGACGTGGCCCAGACTATGTACAAGGACACGAAGAAGACCAACAACCCTACGCCATTCGGACTACCGCAGGTGGTGCCACCAACACCGGCACCTGCACCAACATCATCTACCAAGGTCAGCACTGTTTGCGATGCTGCATTGGCTGGCCTTGCATCGCGGAAGAAGACCAACCTGCAGAACATCATCACTGCACATGTGTCCAAGTTGCCACCAGCCATTGATGATGGCTTGGCTGTGGTGGCTCAGCTGCTCCACGACAACGAGACCGCCGCAGCAAGAGCTGTGTCGGCCAAGGCAGTGGAGCACATTTGCTTTCTTGTCGATGTCAACCAACTTTACGATCATGCTCTCGGCCTGTATGACCTCGACCTCACAATGGCCATCGCACAGCAGTCGCAGAGAGACCCCAAGGAGTACGTTCCGTTCATTCGCACGCTGCACGAGATGGCGCCCATTTGGCGCAAGTTCAAGATCGACGAGCACCTCGAGCGCCACGAAAAGGCACTCGGCCACCTCGCCGACTATGACGACTTCAACGAGTTCCTTCAGTACACCAACAAGCACCGCCTGTACAAGAAGGCTCTTGGTATCTACCGCTACAATGCTGAGCGCCTTGCTGCCATCACCAATGCCTACGCCAAGTACCTCGTGACGGAGTCCAAGTACCGCGAGGCTGGTCTGGCGTACGAGTCGCTGCAGAACTTTGCCAAGGCTACGAGCTGCTACCAGTCGGCCGGTGTGGCCTGCTGGCAGGAGTGCCTCTTTGCCGCCCAGAACCAGACCCCGCCGCTGTCGGGTGGCGTGCTCAGCGAGCTCGCCTCGAACCTGGCTGAAGCTCTGCTGGAAGCCCGCGACTACACTGCCGCAGCCAAGATCCAGCTAGAGTACCTCGATTCTGTCGAGGGTGTACGCACGCTGTGTAAGGCGTACGAGTTTGCCGAGGCCATGCGCGTCGCTGCACGCTTCCGTCGCCCAGATCTGCTGCAGACCCATGTTGACCCCGGCCTGGGTGATGCGCTGTCATCCTCCACAGAGCTGCTGGCCGACTGCCGGTCCCAGCTCAAGGCCCAGGTACCGCGCATTCTCGAGCTCCGGCAAAAGGCGCTGGAGGATCCACTCGGCTTCTACGAGGGTGAACGCATGGGCGGCGAGGACGTGCCCGACGACGTTTCGATTGCCGCCAGTTCGCGCATCAGCACCAGTGCCAGTCTGTTTACACGCTACAGCACCGGCACCGCTGCCACGGGCAAGACGGGCCAGACTGGCGGTACCACAACGACACAGCAGCACCGGAACCGCAAAAAGCGCGAGGAGAAGAAGCGTGCCCGTGGCCGCAAGGGCACTGTGTACGAACAAGAGTACCTGATCAACAGTGTGCGGCGTCTTATTGAGCGTGTGGAGCGGGCACGGCCTGAGGTGCAGCGTCTTGTTGTGGGCCTGATTCGTCGTGATATGGCTGAACGGGCGCGGGCCATTGAGGCCTTGATGGCCGAGCTGATCGAGGCATGCCAAGCTGCCATTTGCGAAGTTTGGCAGCAGTCAAGTGTCCCTGGTGCTCAGGGAGCTCCTACTATGGCTGTGGAGAGTGGAGCTAGTGGTGCAACTCAGGAGAACGGCGATATGTCAATAAACACCAACAACAGCAATGTGGCGCCCGTGATTGTTGCTTTTGAGCGTCTCTCGCTGCTGGGTTGATTCACTGTGTTTTTGGCACGCATACACCCTGTGTGACAGCAGTGAATGAGCTGCTGTGAGCAGGTACCGCCCCACTTGACTGCCCTCGCCTCGCTGGCGTCCTCGACCGACAAAAACGGAAGGAACGACCCAGCCCGGGCCCACCACGTCGCCGCCGCACCTTCCCTCCCGGCGAACCTCGCCCCAACCGGCCGCACCTTCCTCGCACAGCAAAAAATTCCTAAAAAAAAAGCCCAATGAGGGGTGGCCTATGGTTTATAAGCTGAGAGCTCCTGCCCTTCTTCCATCCTTCTGTAGCATGGGACATGGCGGGTGATCTCCCTCCTATGGTGCAGTTGGATAACGCGTTCGACCAGCTGGGGATTGCCCACCGGGGTAATCTTGCAAAAACTGCCGCGGGCGGTTTTCGTAACCTTCACCGTTCGAGAGTATAGGGTACTATAGGGGACGCCCTATAGACGCCTTGACTCTCGAAGGTGAAGGTGAGCTTTTTGTCTTTTTATCTTTTTGAAAAGCTTCTTTTTTTGTTTTCTTTTTATTTGGCATTTTTGCGCATGGTTTGGGTTTTTTGGCGGGCTTTTGTAGTTGTCGCATGTCTCTGGGATGAGGCCAAAATAGAAGCAAATAGACAGCGATCGTGATGATGCGATGCAAAACACGCTTTGGAACTGTTTTTTTTCGCGCTCTCTTTTTTTACTGCTACAATGTGCATGATGATCATTTGGAGAAAAAGAAATGAATTGTATTTGTAGAAGCGACATTGTGGCTATGAACGAAAAAGAAGCAAAAAAGACAAAGAGAAATCCCGAAATCTAAATGCTGCGCCGACCGCGAATCGAACACCCCCGCCGACCAACTGTTACAGACCGACAAACAGCGCCCATTCACTTTCTCTTGGTGGGCTTGTTGCCTGCTACCGCCGCTGCTCCTGTGGCTGGAGTGGTCGACCGAGGAACAACGACCTGCGGTTGAGGCTGCGACTGCGACTGTGCAGGTGCTGCTTGACCATTGATATTACCACTACGACTGCCCCCCGACGGCACTGCCAGCGACGGTACAACAGTCTGTGCGTATTGCTCAGCATCCCGTGCAATCTTTTGAATGTCGATGCGGTTTTGCAGCGCATCATTGACACCCTCAATCACCTCGCGCTCCTCCATCGCCTCGGCCACCAACATCACTTCCCGCTGCCAGTACGCCTGCGTGCGTGCCCGCAGATCCGTGTCTCGCAGCGCCGTGTTCTTGACAATGGCGGCTGCACTCAGCTTGCTCTTTGTGCCCGTGAGCCCGCGCGTGACGGCGGTGACGCGGTGCGCGGGCGACGGTGGCGGCAGCGCACCAAACAGGACAACGCCCAACAGACCCAGCCGAGGGGAGCTGTGGCGGCCCGAGGCGGCCAGGTACAAAATAGCAGCCAAAGCGGCCAACAGGCCACCACAGGCGACGGCGCGGTAGGAGCGCATCGACCAGTAGAAGAAGTCGAGGTCGGCGAGGCGAGTTGCGCGGGCATTGGCCTGGCGATTGTAGGAGGCCACGACATACAGATCGAGGGCGGCAAAACAAAGCGTGACGAGTGAAGCCGGGGTGCGCCAGCGACGGATATGAGTAGCGGCGATGTCGTAGGCATGATCGGCGGCGGATTCGCCTTGGCCGTCAAAGTCGGAGTGAATGGGAGCGTAAGCAGCTTGGGGTGCGCTGCCCGACGACTTGCCGCGACGGCCCAGCAGGAGGAGAGGCGACGTGACGACGGCAATCAGGGCCAGGTTGGCGAGGTGGGCAGCAATGAGGTCAATCATGGCATAGTACAGATAGTTGGCAGCACTAAAGTTCGTGGCAGAGTCGACACCCGTGCCACCGCAAAAGGGGCAGTTGGCAATCGTGTCGGGGCCGTACTGGAGGTACAGCAGGCGGGACTCGAGGCTGACGAGGCGCAGACGCAGGGCCTCGTCGGCAGCTGTCAGCGTGTGGTAGGGCCGACTGGACGCCAGTCGTGTAAATATGACGTCTGTGGGCGCCTGCAGGCGGGACTCGGTCGCGACAAAGACGTTCTCGGGCATGCGCAGGGCCGCGGGAAGACGCAGGGCTTTGCTCACAGAGGCGGGCAGGATGAAGCCGCCCGACAGCAGCCAGGCGAGGGCGGCCGTGGTAAGCAAACTGAGGACAAGAACTGAACGGAAAGTTAGCGGCCGGGATGTGGCTGCCGCTCCCTGTTGACTCTGTCGCTGGCGAACGGCGGCTTGCGTCTTGAGACCGCGGTACATGCCGATGGCTTTTGGCAGCAGCATCGGCCCAAAGAAGATGAGCAGGGACTTTAGACTGTGGGAGGTAAAGATTAGTGAGGGTTCTGCAGTGTCCAAGATAGTTGGAAAAGATGCAACTTACGTCCCCCATGGAATCGCCATGGCTGTGGATGGCAAGAGCTCTAGAGCTCCGTGAAGTCGATAGTGACGGTGATGTTTGGTTGGATGCCCCTTTTATTTCTGAAAGTCGTCAAATAGACTATTTGGCTGTTGTATAGCTCAATCCAAATAATTTATTGAAGAAGAAGACAACCCAACAAAAAAGGAAGCCAAGAAGAATATGCAAAGAATACACAAAGGGAAAGAGCAAACGTCAACGACACGATGCGCATCCAAAAGCGTGTCTTGGAGACGTGAACGTGTGCTACTTTAGGACAAAGCTGTCCTTCTGCCTTGGCCCTGTCGGCCCCCAGTCGTTTTCAAGTCAAGCAAGGAGCTCTGGGAACGAAGTGGGGCAAAACTCCCTGTTCCTGAATGCAGCAGCCAATGAGAGTCTCTCACAGGAGAGTGTGCCATATCGCATATGAGTTCATCACTGATGGAGAAGTCATGACATAGATGGGACGCTTGTTTCTTGACTTCCTCATTTGTTTTTGATCATTCTCTTGATGAAAAGCCAAAAGCCGTTACTCTGAAGCATCTGAACGGCTGTACTGTTCGACATGTCCGTTTTCTGCCTGGCGAGCTGTACGTTGTCCAGAGCTTCTCAATAGCAGCACGTGACCTCGAGGAAACAGTGGGGCTCTCAAACGAGCCCATAAATTTGGCAGCGCAAAAATTAAGCTGCAGAAAATCTCAATCTCTTCCTTTCTCCTGCCAAAACCACAATCACCAAAACCGACAAAATCCCACTTCTCGACAACGTCAACGTGCCGTTTGCGCACACGCTCCGAAGACGAAGATATCCACAGTACACTGCCAGGATACAGGCCATGGAGAGCAAGTCGTTGCCTCCATTCATTGTGCCCGTTCCTCGACGTGGCTGCGTGTGTTTTCCTCCTACGTGATTTACCCTTTGTGACATGCTTCCGTATTCACGGGCACTTTCGAAGCTTTGATGGCCCTTTACTCTTCCATGGCCTTCAGAGTCAATATGTTGCCCAGAGCAAACCCAAGTTTACTCTGCCAAGAGTCATCTCATATCGTGTTGCAGGCCCTCCCTTTTATGCCTCTATGGAGACCAACTGCGTCAAATTGATGAGAGACATTTATGTCCATACGTGCTTCTGTTGTTTGATCGTAGATATATTTTGTATTATTGTAATAAGAACTCAGTAAACAGACGAACCGAAACGCCGAACAAATCTATCCTATGTTTTGATGTGCCACTCCGTGTGCTCTCCCTCGGTTCTTCTGTGCCCATCCACACCTACAGCTCATCCTTTCCTGCTGTCGTGGTCTTCCTTTCGCTGGTCGCCGTCTCCTCCTTGGAGGAAGTGTCCACCGGAACGGGCACCTTCTCTTTCTTCTCCTTTGTAGGCGCCTTGGCCTTGGACTCCTGCACCAGCGCCACCAGCGCCAGAATTGTGTCCTTGAGCAGGACCAACACACCCGTGCAGGCCAGCTGCCACGAGGTGATGCTCACACTGCCGCGTGGCGCGCGCGGGAACGAGACGAGCCACTCGGCGTAGCCAGGGAACCAGCCGTACGGCAGCCAGAACATGGGCTCGCGGGCGTACCAAAAGGGGAGCAAAAACTGCAGGCCGCGGGTCAGGGCGAAACGGAGGACCGTCACGGCCGTGTCAAACGAGCGGCGGCCGGAGGCGAGGGATGTTTCTGCGAGGCCGAGTTAGCGAGGTCACAAATAATTAGCGATGAAGTCGCTGCAGAAAAGGTGGAGGGAAAGGAAAGGGGGGTATTCTGGTCTGCATCCGGCCTTCGGCCTACGGCCGTCTCAGAAACTCACTCTTCTTCTCCAGCTCCTCCAACTTCTTATCATGCTGCCGTCTCAGACGAGCCCACTTTGCAAACTCATCCTGACTACTCGTCGCATGTAGCTCGCGTCGCAACTCGAGATACTCGGCCTGCAGTTTGCGTTGCTCGGCAAATGCGGCGGACCGTTTGGAGGGCACAATGTTGTAGATGCGCCACAGGAAATCGGCAATCGTAGAAGCGCCGAGCGAGTTGACGACCTGGACGGCCAGCTCGACGGCGAAGACGACAAGCAATAAGGAAGGCATCGTGTGTGGTGGTCGGTGGGTGGTCGATTCGGTGTGTGGTGTCGGTCGGCGATGGTGATGAAGGTCGAAAAGGAGGACAGCTCTCGAATTGATGGCCACGGTTGTTAGCTCATCAAGTTGGGCCGCTCTCAGTGTACAGGTGTCTTACTCACAAAAAGTCCGAAAAATGCACCGCCACTTACGCTGCCAACGTGCCACAGCGCTCAAGTTACAGGGGGTAAACCCACTAAAACTACAGAACAAAGAGGGGCTACTGCGACCAACGTCAGGCTCTCTTCATAATACGAGCTACTATCAACATCAGTTGGGAGATAAGAGCTCCTGAGCTCCTTCGAGCTACATACCACCAACCCCCCCCCCCCCACTCAACCACTCGCCATGTCGCGAGCCCTCGACAAGGCCACGGCGGCGGCGCTGCAGTCCGGCGATCCAGAGGAAGCTTTCCGTGCTATCGCAGACGTCCTGACGGAGACGACATCGGCGACGGCGGAACATCTCCATGAACAAGAACGTCTGGAAATTGAGTTTCTTGGCCGTGAGCATCCGCCATTGCCCGATGGCGAGTATCTTTTGCGAGAAGGCAACGCCGTGGCCATTCCCAAACTGGCTCTTGTGCAGGCATTTATTGTTGCACGAAAGAAGCTCCAAAAACACCGAGCAGCCATCTCGGTGAATGCCGACAACAAGAGCATTTTGCGGGCTACGGCCGTGATCCTCCTGATGGACCCGGAGCACCTGACGGCCGCCAACACGCGGAAGCGTCTCATCCAGACTTCCCTACTAGCAGTCGACGCATCCCGGTCGGCTCTCCTGGCCAGCGAGCTCCACCTCGTCGACAGCTTGCTTACGAGCCATCTACACCGACACACCAAATCGCCGACACTCTGGAGCCATCGTCGCTGGCTGATTTCGTGTCTGGCGAACCCGGCCGCCGACAAGACCCGCCTGCTGCATGACATGACACATGTCGTCACTGTCGCAGCAGTGCGGCATCCGCGCAACTATTATGCATGGGAACATGCGCGGTGGCTTGTGCATTGGCAGAGCCAGGGCGGCAAGTGTGGATCAAAGGAAGAAGAAGACGAGAAGCTCAAGCTTGTCGTAGTTGTGCGTGACTGGTGCTTTCGGAACCACACGGACACGTCAGGCTGGTCTTTCCTCTTTTTCGTGCTTGCATCGTTGCCGACTTCACTTTCTGGTGTGGACGCAGCCCCAGCCAATTTGTCGCCGCTCTATGAAGAGACGGTCACCCAGGTCGAGCAGATGGCCACATCACTACGATGGACCGGCGAGGCTGTGTGGGTTTTCTTACGCACGGCGGTGGCTTACCATGAGCACTACCGCCGAGAGACAGGGACCACCATCACCAACATTGATACGGAGCAATACAGCCGGTTCCAAGAAGCTGCATTGACGCTGCTGGCCACCGTCGAGCCAACGTCACACGAGCATCAGATCTTGACACGGGCACAGGAGTGGTGTAAAGCGAAGGCTTCTGAGAAGACCACCAGCACTGCGAGCACAGCAAGCAACACTACATGATAAGAGTTTTGGCTGTTTGAACTATGCAAAACGTTGGTATTATGACAAAGAAGTCTCTTATCTATCCAAAAATCTATCCAAGATGCGGTGGTATAAAACAAAATATACAACCATCCTCACGCCTACAGCTTGCTCGTCTCCGTCGCCTCGGTGTTGGCCACCCGCATTGGCGTCATGCTGATCCACAGGCCCTCACACGTCGTGCACACCGCCCCCGACCCATCCCGGATCTCGACATCAAAAAACATTTTCCGGCCGTCGATGCGGTTGAGGGTCGACGTCGAAATCACCACGCCCGGTGTCACCACGGGCTTGCGAAACTTGACATTCATGGACGCCGTCATGGTCAGGCCACCCGACGCCATGTTCACCACGCCTGGTGCCCGTGTCCACGTCTTGCCGGCCTCCTCGGCCTCTTCTTCTTTCATGGCCTGCACTTGATAATTCGTGTAGATCAAGGTGCCCATGGCCTCGTCGATGATGGCGCCCAAGAACCCGCCATGAGTGTACCCATTGAAGCCGCGGACATTGTCGCGGAGGTCAAGAAGTAAAGAAGCAGACGGGATGGGGTAGCGCAAACCCTGGCCATTGCCCAGGGTCTTGTCACCAGGCGGCACAGGCGGCGGGGGCACGCCCGGCGCGCCATAGTCTTGGTAGACGACGAGCATCTGCGGGACGCCGTCTTCATTGTTGAGGGCACGGTAGAACAAGGCATCTTGCGACAGGAGGCGGCCCGTCTTGTCGTTTTCGCGGTCGTAGCGGGAGCTGGGTATGCTGCAGTGGATGCCGGGGGAGTCGAGCAGCTTGGCGCACCATGGCTGCTGGCGGAAGTGTTCCACGGTTTCCTGGAGGTTCTGTGACTGGACCATTGTGAGGGTGGTGGTGAGGTCGGGTGTATATAGCGGTAGGCCAACTTGATACAATGAATATACGAGGATATATCAAAGAGATAATGTCGTCAAGGGAGATATCCAAAAGGAGGTTGCTTCCGATCTCGTTTAATATACAAATTGCAAATGAGAGTTAAAGACGAAAGATTCCAAAGAGAGCACGCGAAAGAAAGATGGAGAGATACTGTCTAGCCCAAAAATGGGGAGAGCCACATGAAAGAGTGTAAAAACAGGAGAAGAGAAAGATAGCCATGTCGTCGATGCGATCTGGAGAAAGAGAGACCACATGCGCCCGAGCTTGCGAAACGCACAAGCCCAAGGAACCAAGCTTCCAAGACCGAAGACCACACTACCACAGAGCTGCAGCGCACTTCCGGGGCACAATCCTTTTCTTCCCTCCGATCCTCCAATCACACACTCGAACTCAACCTGGGGAACGGCACACAATGAACAAAGCAAAAGGGAAGGTAGTTGGCCATTGTGAACAGAAGGCAAGGGGAAAAGTGGATCTTTGCCTCGGCAGAGCCATTTGATAAACCAAACCGGACCCCACGTTCAGGGCCAGGCAGGTCCCTAATTCTTTCCTTTTGCAGATGTGAGCCAAGCTGCCGGCGCGATATGGCGGAGGAATGAATTGACGGCAATGACGAAAGCTGGGAATTAAGGTGAACTACGGAGAGGATTTGGAATCCAGAGCTGGGGAAGCTGGAGAGTGAAGACGTGGAAGAATAATCTATAATGTCCATAGAAAGGTGTAAGTCGTCTGCCTCTGAAGACATGATCACAAAAAAGCAGATCAGAAAAGGTACGAATTTACGTCGACGAAAAACCAGACGCAGTAAGGGCGCGACAGGCCAGGGAGATAGACAGACTGGCAGACAGACAGACAGACAGACAGGTGTCGGTCAAACCGCCAACAAGAAACGGCGTAACTAACGGTCAGGGCCCAACAGAGACGCTGTCAAAGCTATCAAAACAAATGCGAGCACGAGCAAGACTAGAGGCAAGCTCGCAAGTTACGAAGCTACATCGGAAAGATATCCAAGATCTGATCTGCCTCCGTCCTCCGTGATCCGCCGCCCGTTTCTCCAACTTTACTACCATGTCGTCGGTCGTCGGATCTACTGTTGCAATCCGCTTATGTTTTTTTGTCCGTCCCCCGTGTTTAGCCTCAGCCTTGCCCAGACTCCAGAGATCCCAGGGCTGGCGTATGTAAGCACTTGAATGTCGGACCACGGTGATGGATAAATGCCGACATTTCGAGAGTAGCGAAGAATGGTAAAAGTCTGTCTCTGGAAGGACATGTATTAATACAATATATTGCATTTGTTTTCTATTTTTTATTTTCTATTTTTTATTTCTTTCTATTTCTTTCTATTTCTTTTAAGAAAATTGGAAGAAGGACAATTTATGATCATATAAATCTGTAAATATTTCGGGATGAATTTAAACAAACAAAGAAGAAAGAAACAGAATAGTAAGACCAGTACAAAATGAGGCAAATTATAGAAACCAAGAGACAGAAATATCTCGAGAACAAAGGAGGCAAGAACGACGAGACCTCAAAACTCTCAGATCTGTTTTTCGTTGTCCGGAAAGCCTCGTGTCAATTGCCTATTCTGGGTCAAAATGCGAGTGGCAGCTGTACGTTTGGCTAGTGGCAGCTGTCAGTCCCTGTGCTCAGACAGAGCGTTGTCACATGCTTCTCCCCTCCCGCGGAGGCAATCGGAACTGGCCGCTAGAAGAGTCGTTGCTGCGCACCTGTGGTGGGTGGTACTTTTTGGTGGTGCGTTTCTGCCCTGGAATTTCCGACGGACCAGTTCGGGCTACTGCGTTGGCCCTGTGCCTGGGCCCATTCCAGCGGGTGCCAGCGGGCACTCCCTACAGTCAGAGCCTACAAAGAAAATCTTACAGCGCTGTAGGGCCACAAAGGCTCAAAAAGTTTTTCCAAAATCACACCACACCACAGAACCCAGTCCAGGCCAGCCGGCGTCTGACCAATGAGGCTGTCCCGTATCAGCGTGTAAGTCGAGCGCCCCCACTCTTCTGTCTGGTGCAAAACCACACGACTGCCACCCAAAACCGGGTGACATTGTGGACAATATCGAACTATCTCACCACAGCCCGACCACTGCCTTGTTGCTGACCTACACTTCCATACTGTAAGGCTCCCTACGGAACATGCCATTTGCGGCGGAATCCTCACGATGGTGACGATGGCCTCGTGCCGTTGGAGGCCAGCGGTCGACCGGCGTAAGGCGCAAAGCATGTTTCTCTGTCTTTTTGCACGATTTTCAACGGAGTGAATGATTTGACTACGAAAATAGTCGGAATTGACCAGATGCTCTGGACATAGACTCATGGACTCGTTGGAGAACGGAAGGAAGGAGTGTTGGACAATATAAAAGACAGGCTGCCGTGATGCCTTTCAACCTGCCGTGTTTTTTCTTTGTATCACAGCATCCAGCTTCACACAACATCTTTTTCACTCTATAGCATCGTTCCATTATTGGACATTAATATATATCGATCACTCATCAACCAATCAATATCAATCACCTCCACGTTTTGGACACAAACATCTGCACGACCCGGTACACGGAACGCTGCATCAAACAAACATCCAAGCAAACATCTTGCATCAACACCCCACACCAACCATCATCATGTCTGCCACTGTTGCCTCCAGGTAAGCCTCTCCCTTCTCTTCATATCATCCACCTATCCTCAAGCACTAACAACATCCAGAGCCATCGGCTCCGTCGTCTCTCTGGGCGCCGCCTCCGCCGTCGCCGCCTACGTCTACGGCCAGCTCCATACCGAGTCCAAGACCATGGACCGCTTCTTCTCCGCCTACCACACCCCCGAGAGCGAGGCTTCCCGCCAGCGTGTCTTTGAGGGTGCCATTGAAGATCCCCGGAAAAACCTCCTCAATTTTTTGAGCTGGAACTCGTTTGGTGCCAACAAGGGGCAATAAACGAGAGGGAGAGAGTAGACTTACACAGTGGACTCTAGAGGTGCATTTCGGAGTATGGTTTTGTCTTTTGTCTTTTGTCGGTTTTGTTTTTCTTGACGACCGTTTATTTTGTTTACTTCTTTTGTATCTATTTTGAGCATCATACCTGCGAGCATTTTGTTTAATCGACATGCCCAGGAAACCAGCAGCTAGCATATTTTATTGAGTTTTATACTATTACTACAAGTACCACAAGTCCTTATTTCTTGTTGCCCGTCCTTTTGACAGCCTTATCTCGATGAGTAACAAAAATAGCAGCTGCCTGCAGCAAAAGTCCGATGCAATATTTCGTTTCTGGAAAGTAAACAAAAGCCACGTAATTTGCGCTATGGATAGCCGTTATCGTAACCCATCTCGATCTCTTGTCGACTACACCCATTCCGTCCACCATTACTCTGCATCCAGCTTAGCCTTGGAAGCCCATTTGGATTCTACAGCAAACTCATAGAATGTGTATCCGTCTTGTCCAATTTGCGATAGTCTGTAGCCCTACCCACAACGGTACAATGATCATTAAAAAGCCCTTGGCATGCCCAAAACTGTAAATAAGGCTGTCCTAGAAAGCCAAAAGGACAAAAGGACAATATCAATAAATAGCCTTCTCCGAAAGTGTAGTGTCCACGGAGCACCCGAGGGCAAGTGCTTTTTCCAACTTTCCTCTCATACCTTTCATTGCCAGACCCGAAGCACTATTGATGTTTTGACCGTTGTGTAATATTTTGATATCAAAACAACTCGGCAGTGATGTGCAATTGCAATGGAGGGGAAATGAAATAACAGCCGCACCGTAACAATAAGGCTGTGGCATGGATGAGAGGGGAAGAAAAAGAAACGACAGCTGAACAATACCGAACGAATAAGAAAGCATTACAGACTACATAATACAGAATATGTGTACTTGGAGTCTCGGTTCCTGCCAGCCTCCCAGCCTGTCCCGCACTTATTGCCTAACAATTCTTCTTTCTTTTTCTCCTTTTGTGTGTTTGTTTCCAACGCAGTCCATTCCAAGGCTGGCTCTTTGTGTGTTGAGAACTTTCTTTTCCCAGCCATTGTTTCTTTTGTTTCTCTGTCTCTCAAGTTGCTTCCTTCTTCCTTTACAACCCTCTCCCGCTTTCCCCTGCCCTTTTATGTCTCGGAATTGACAAAACTTTTCACACTGCGGCTGGAAAGCCGAGAATTTGACTTTCTGGATAGACATACTGCCACTATGATAGTAAATACGAGGAGCCTCCCAAAGCACGGGCTTTCTGTAAACAGCAAACAGAGTGAGCAAGGTCAAGGTCAGGGACCTGGAAGACGGGATCACAGCCCAAACAGGGTTGAAGTAAACAACAAACTCGGGACACGGTGTCACACCGTGCACTTGCACCTTGTCCCGTCCGTACCTTTTGTCTGTACTTATGTAACCCCTCGTTATCTGTGTTAAAGGAACACGAGCTCGAAGAGGCACAAAAACTCCCAAAAAACAAGGCTCGCCCAGCCCGTCGTTGCACTGACGATGAGCAGGGGGCTACACGGATGTACGGAAGACGCTTTTCTTTCTTTGGGACGGGGGATCCGAGAGACACATCGGAAGCGATCAGACTTGTCGGTTGTGTCGCCGTACTATCTCTGTGACAAGAGGGCCCGCCATGCTGCAGATACGAAGAGAGAAGAAGAGTACTCCGTAAAAAAAGAGGCGCCTGGCGCTCAAGCAAGGGGAGGCGAGTGAAGCCTAAACGAACGAAGCGACACAAGAACGACTCATAAGAACAACACGAGCGAATGAGCGCAAGGCGAGACAAGACAAGACAAGACGAGACAGCGCAGTCTCTCAACTTCAGCTGGTTTTACCAGGCGAAGACTAACGAGTGAGGCAAGCAGTTTTCAGCTGCCAGCCTTGACCGTTCTTTTCTTTCGCTGCCTTTTGCTGTCTGCTTCTTCTTCTTCCTGCTTTCTTCTTCCTTGTTTGTGTTCTTTTTCGTCGCTTGCTTCTCCGTTGCATCGCTCTATTTGACGCATGCACTCTCTCTCTCCCCTCCCCTCTCAATGCATGCACTCTGCAGGAGACCAGTCGACGGACTGCACTTTGTACGCGAGGGGGTTCAAAGGTGGTTGGTTGGCTGGTTGGCGACGACGTTCTGGAACCAGCCAACAGGACGAGGCTGGGAACAACTGGGTCTGGCCAACCACTGACCTTGACCACTGGGCCAGGCCAGTGCGGTTGCAGCTCTGTGCCTCACTGGGGACTGCGACTTCTCATCCTGTCAAAGAGACGTCACACACACGCACACGCAAGCACTCCTTTTGCCAAGACGCAAACTGCGTCTGTGTCCGGCGTCCGGCTGCGTCGGTGCAGACTGGATTGGCTGTGGTGGGCTTTGAAGAAAAGAAAAAATGGCTGTGGAGAAGTTCTTCTTCGGCAAGAATGCAAGAGGGAGGCAAAACAAGGGGTGTCTTCCTGTAGGGAGGAAGGGATAGGGAGAAGAGAAGGAGATGTATATTGTCATGCAGACTGTCATGCATATCCTTTGCTCACATGCTGTGTGTTGAAGACAAGCCACCGGAGCAAAATGAGAGGACGGCAGGCGACAACGACAAAAAGACCGATACCTACAAAAATAGAAGAGCAAATAGACTCTGCATAGAAGCAGGAGAGAGAAACGACAAAACGACGTAACATGAAACAGCGGACAACTGTCGATGGGAATTGAAAGGCCTCAAAAGGACTCCCATAAAGACAAAACAAACAAAGAAACTCAGGAACCACAGTCTGGACAGACATCGACAAGAGTTGGCAATTCGGAATAACGATGCGCGGCTAGATGCATGTGCAGAAAGATGTGCATGAAGGGGAAAAGAGGGAAGTTGGAGGAGATGGGCCCTGACGATCATCACGTTTGGCGCCAGGGGCAATTTCGACAAGAAAGGACGCTCGTTCCTTTCCTGGTGTTCCTGGCGTTCTTGCCTTCTTTCGTCGCTCCTGCTCTGTTCAGCACCTGCCCTGCCACGACGACTGTCCTGTGCCCAGCCCTGTTCCTACCCATCACACTGTCTTCTCTGGTGGAACCCGGCGAGCCTGCCTTCCCTACTTCGCATGTTCTTATCTTTCTCTCGCGCCCTCGCTCTTTCTGCTTTTGGGGTGGCCAAAGTGGTGGGCATGGTGAGCAAAGCACAGGCCAAGCGCCAATTGCTCAATCGCTGCCAGGGCCCGCTCTTTCCTCAATCCCCCCTCTTTTACCCCTGACGTCGTGTCCAAGGAAAGACAGGCGAAGAGGGAAAGAGAGAGAGGCGCAAAGAAAGGGAAAGAAGAAAAGAGCGCTGGCACGTTGTGCAGTTTTGATGGACATCTTGACTTCTTCCACCATTGTGTCATTGTAGGAGTTGCAGTCTCTCCACGGTGCTGACAGGGGCACAATGGCAGAATGCCAGGTCTGGGCACATCCTTTCCCTTTTCTCACTCTTTTCCCTCGCTGACACTCTCTGTTGTCGACCGAGTCAGTCGTTTTGCTGGGCAGGCTCGGCAAGGGTGGTGCAGAAATCCCAGAAATCAGCGGAGAACGTTACAGTGAGAGAGGAGCTATGCTGTGAGCTTCTGAGCTTTTTGGCAGTGACATGCTGAGAACACAGAAGCTGGGCTCAACATGTGCTCTGGGCCACAGAGAAGACGACCAGGGGGAAGGCTGCTTCATTTAAGCAGTTGCCTCTTTGGGCCTTTTCGGTCTTGTCTTCTTCTCCATCTTCCTCCTCTTCCCTGGTCTTTCCAGTCTTTCGGCGGCAAACACGGGACAGAAAGCAGTCACCGCTCTCCGAAGCCTGTTCGTGCTTACTTTATGGCCCCGAGAGATCATCACACCCTGGTTGTCTGCCCCCCGTGCTCACAGATACTCTGGCGAGGGGAACGACAGAGACCACAGTGGCTGAGTGGGAACAAGAAGGTTATCTTTCAGTCCGACCAGGTCAGGCCTCGTTCGCAGGGGATATTGCCTGCCACCCCCATTCTACCCATTCTTCCCGCACAGAGCTTTTGCAGTGGATGGCACTATCGTGAATGACGACAATACAGCTTCGCCTGCCCTTGTGGCCCTTGTGCAATATCCCCCATCAATTAAGATTGAGAGCGGCAAAAAGCACTTTGCCCCCCGGCGACAGTTTTGTGATCGGACTTCACGATCTTCACTCATGACCATTTGCCATGCTTTTCACTTCATGGATTTTCTTTTTTTCCTCTTTGAGGCAGCTCTCCATCTTGTCTCTATCTCGGACAATTGGACATCGTGGCCCTCTTTTTGAGATTCTTCAATCTATTTTGCCACCCCTGCTAGCAGCTTGTCGTCGTCATCTCTTTTTTCTGTCTGGCTGTTTCTGTTGGGCTTCTTTCATTCAAATAATTCTATGAGAATGTATGAGAATGGCATTCTGTCATTTTGTCATTTCTGCTTCTCCCTTTCTGGCTTGGGACCGTCATCTTTTGGCAGCAATATCCTCCATCTGACGGACAGAACAGCCCATTGCCCATCCTCCAGCGACACCGTTGCATTTTGAATTGCCCATTTAACATATTGCATATCAACTGCTCAGTACAATACAGACCGCTATCTGGACCGGGTCTAGCCCTTTCGCTTGACTTTATGAGTTTATGAGGTCCTGCGCCTGAGTGTGGCGTGCACTTTATTTCTCTCTCCCTTTCCTGGAAAGCCAAATGAATTTTGACCACTCAAAATAAAGTGAGATATCAGTGTCAGAGCGTTTTGAATTTTGGATATTCTCCGTGTGAAATACGTCGTATCTGACAAAGACAAAGAACAGACTTTGTAGCGTATGAATTAAGGATGGCAAGAATGTCACTCATCCGTCGCTCCCGTCTTTTTGGTCGTTCTCGTCATATTTCTGTTGTTTTCTTCTCACTCAGTGGGACGTTGGCGCCCATTCTCCCTCCATGTGGGTTGCATTGGTCCAGCCCACGTTTTTTGTCTGTGTGCCCTTCTCGCCCGCCCCTATTTTTTGCTTCTTTGGACTTTGTTCGATCTCACCTTTTTTTCCAGCCGGTGGTTGTTGGCGCCTCGTAGCTTCAGCTATTTTCTCGTATTCAAAATCCCCTCATGCAGTTTCGTCTCTCTTTTCTGCGTGTTTCTCTCTCTCTCTCTCTTTCTTTGTCTCTCGTCAATCCCTCGCCTCTTGAAATCGGCCCCCTTCCCTTTCGAGATCCTGCATGTTCTCTGCGCTTTGTTTGTGCTGCACCTTGCTGATCCCTCTTCTTCAGTCTCCGCAACAGCGGCAGGGGTCAGCGAATAAAGGCAGAAGAGCACACAGAATGACAGGGGAAACAAGCGACAGAACCTGGACAGAGCTGGACAGCTCGGGGACAGCTGCAGTACTGAAACGAAACTTTCCCAAAAAGAACAAACAGAACAGACAGGGCTGCCAACAAAATACAGTGAAATACAGTGAAAGATGGGAAACCCAGGCTCTTGGCACCAGCCAAGGTCCACCTTAAAATGGAGGAAAGCATGCGATGCACAGGCACATGTGCAGGGGGAACAAGAGCACAAGGAGCACAAGATAGACAGACGACAGCCGCCCAGGTGCCCAGCTTTTTCCTGTGTATCCCCAGACGATCCGTCGTTGCTTGTTTGCCAGCTTGAGCCAGTTGTTATTGTTCCCTTTCTCTTGGGATCTCTTTTTGCACTCTCTCATATCTCTTGGCTTTTGATATTGGAGATGTTCAAATCTTGGCCTTTCTCTCGGCCCTCTTTTCTCTTTTTCCTTCTCACGACGGCCGATCCGAATAACTTCATACTCTCTGTCTACCTATTACGGTGAATTGCATTTTGAGAGATTTTGAACATCCTAGATATCGTAGCTTTCAAACCCCTCTCACCTCTTTACCTCCCTTCCATGTCACCCGACAAGTTTTTCTCTCGTCGGCATTCGTTCTTTCTTTGTCTTTGTCTCTGGGACGCCTCTAGGTCCCCGCCTCCTCCCTTACGTTGCTCGCACGTATCCGTACTCCGAGTTTTTCAGACTATTTGCGACCTGCTTGCAACTACGGCAGGACGTCGTAAGATAATTGTGTAAGATACATCGTATTCACAAGCCGGGCAGCCCTGGGCCCCATCAACGGTCTCTGTTCTGCCCCCTTTGCTCACGCCCTCCGCATTCTCGCTGATGGCCCCCCCAGAGGTCATCTTATTCGCTGCCGTAGTTCGCGCGCTGCACATGCACACTGCACTCAACTTTGGATTTGCTTCTTGCTTTTGTCTCTCTCGCCCTCTGCAACTCCTGCTGCAGGCTGGTTTCTGTTTTACCCACAACGGCGCCCTGCGTGCCAAAACGCATACATTTGCACCTTTCATTGGGTTTGCGCTCTTCTAGACGGTCCTTTCTTTCCTTCTTTCTCGGACGTGGACGTTCTCGCCACTTTTGTATTTGAAACCGCCGCGTTTCTTCTTTGTTGACTATCCTTATTTTTACGCCTCTTTTTCCCTTCTCTCCTTTTCCTCACAGTAATATTTCCGGTCCTATCCTTGTTTTTCTTGGCTCGCTTCTTTTGTCTCCTGGTGTTAGCCCCAGGTGGCCGATGTCAACTTCTCAGGCCTCTCGTCCTTTTCTAGCTCCGGAGGCCAGACAACCCGCCCAGTTTTTTGTTTCGTTTCTTCTTTTCCTCTATTTTTCAATCTAGAACCCACAACACGCACCAACACCAACGGTCTCTGCAAAACATGGCGGCCGTAGTCCAATACCATTGAGTGGCCGACTCGTGCTCTGATGTGGTCTAGCTCCTGCATAAGCGTACTCCAAAAAAGGGGGCCCATCGTTCAATGTGTGGAGAGAGGCTGCCCGTTTTCTCGATCTCTTTTTTTTCGTATCTCTTCCCTTCCACTGAGTCTCGGGCCTGACTCTCCTCCCTAGACTCCGTCCACCCTATCTCTTGTCTCTTGTCTCTCAGATTTCCCTCCCTGTTACAGCTATCCTCAACTCTCTCTAGCTCTTCTGGCCGCACCGGCTGCTCGTGCAGATCCTCGTTTCTTTTTCTTTTTTCTTGTTCAAGCACTTTCAGCGTATTTCCAGGACTCTTCGTTTTATTTTCAAGTCATCAAAGGGGGCGCCATAAAAAGTAAGATACAAGTAAGATACGTCGTAAAAGTAGACAGCAATACTTCGTATGCAGGAGAGTCGTCTCCTGCCTGCAGAAAGAGAAAAGAGGCGCTACAAGGCTCTTAGATACCACCCACCGTTCGGACTTCAACTGCTCTCACTCACAATAAAGTAGGACCACACACAACCCAACCCACACCATCCCTACCACACCACTCCACCTCCATTCCTCCCCTTTGTCTCTCTTGCCCTCTTTTGCCTCGTCTCTTTTCCTCCTTCCAGTCTTAATCCTCCCCTCTCCTCCTCCCTTTTTTGAATTCCTGCCACCAACCACAGAAACCTCTCTTTTTGAGTTTTTGTTTTCCCTCTCTCTCTTTTGTTTTCCTTTCCTCTCTTCCCCTCCTCCTCTCTTCTTCCTCCACATCCTCTGCAACTCTCGACGTTGTGGAACAAAACAGCAATCAGCCAACTCTCGTAACCGGAAACAACAACACGAAATAGGAGTAATACCTTATTGGATAAACCGCCAGTGTTTCGTTTCGTCTTTTCGTCTCTTTTCGTCCTCGCCTTTCATTTTTGTTTTCCGCTGTCCTTTGCTTGGCTTTTTGTCTGTTTTCCGGGGTTTCCTTTCCAGCTTTCGATATTCGATTTCCTTGTTTCTCTCGCTTTTGTGTTTCTTCCCGTCTTCAATGCCGAGCCTGAGTGTCTGGAACACTCAGCAATAACGACAAACAACCAATATCCCGTCATACAGCTACAGCCTGTTCTCGTGCAGCTACACTCTACGACGAATTCAAACAAAACCAGCTCGAAGATTTAATCGACCAAAGCAAGTCTCCTTCAGTGGACGTACTTGCTTCTCCCCAACTCGATCGAAACGGCGCAACTACGGTTCTTTTCCTGAAGGAGAGAAGAGAGAAGGGACAACGGAGGTCCTAACGCCAAAACTGTCCGCCCATCATGCTGGGCAGCGCAGTCCTGCTGCCATTGATCCTGTGGATAACGACAGTACACGCCTTCTTCCCCTGGTTCCCGCCATCCGTCTGTGCCGAAGACAATGAGATTTGCAAAGCGCAGCTCTCGTCCGACGTTGTTGAGGGTGCTACACAAGAAGTCCGCCGGTCTCTGCCGGTCAAGGCGGCCGACGGTGTGACGTTCAAGATTGGCCGGAGGACGGCTCACCACAAGGTAGGTCCTTCTTCAAACGGCGGAGCTGCGTAGCAGCTTCGCTCTTTCCTTTTGGGAGCACTTTGTTCCTTCGCCCCCACGCTCCTTCCTGCTAACAACGTCCAGACACCCAGACATGAACCCCTTCGGGCAAGAGTCGAGCGGGCTGCCCACCGTCTTGCCAGCAAGTATGCCCCTGCCGTGGAGCACGCCTTGGAAGCTCGCACACCGACGACAACAAACGACAATGCTCCAGTAAAGCGCGAGAACAACTTTGCCGTTGTCACGGCTGCCACGCCCTCCGCGTCCAACGCTGTCGGCATCGACCAGGATGGCACCGACTTCTCGTACTTTATCAAGGCCGAGTTCGGATCCGCAAAGACGCCGATGCTGATGTTGCTGGATACCGGTGCCGGAACGACATGGGTCATGGGCTCCAACTGCCAGTCGTCCGCTTGCACGATGCACAACTCCTTTGGCGCATCCGACACCAAGACGTTGCAGACGTCCACCGAGACCTTTTCGATTGCCTACGGTTCCGGTACTGTGGCCGGCAACCTGGCCAGCGACACTGTCACTATTACGCCCGCTTTGAGCCTGACGATGTCCTTTGGCATGGCCAATGTCACGTCCGACGACTTTACGCACTTTCCCTTTGACGGCATTCTGGGTTTGAGCTTGAGCGAGGGCGTTACCGACAACTTTTGGAAAACGGTCCAGACGGCCAAGAAGCTGACGGCCAACATCTTTGGCGTGGCTCTCTGGCGCGACGTCGACGGCGGCACCAACACCGGCGAGATTATTTTCGGCGCGACTGACTCGACCAAGTACACGGGCAGCCTGTCCTACACGTCCGTCTCCTCTTCGGCCGGCGGTGACTGGGCCATTCCCATGGATGACATGGGCTACAATGGTGACAAGGCCGGCATCACGGGCCGTCTGGCCTACATTGACACGGGCACGACCTATGTCTTTGGCCCCGCCGCCGACGTTGCCGCTCTGCACAAGCAGATCCCTGGTGCTTCTAGCTCTGATGGTGGTGTCACCTACACGGTCCCCTGCACCTCCAACCAGCCCCTGACTGTCTACTTCTCCGGTGTCGCCTACAGCATCTCGAGCAAGGACTGGCTGTCGGCGGACGATGGCAACGGCAAGTGCACCAGCAACATTTACGGCCACGCTGTCGTTGCCAATGCCTGGCTGCTGGGCGACCTATTCATCAAGAACGTCTATGCCGTCTTTGACGTTGACGAGAGCCGCATCGGTTTCGCTACGCAGGCCATCAACTCCGAATCCAACTCGTCGCCCGCCTCCATGGTCGCCTCGTCCGGCAGCACGGCTACGCAGACTGCGTCGTCGAGCAGCGGTTCGAGCGGTAGCTCTTCGGGTGGCAGCTCTGGTGTCGCCTCGAGCGTGCCCGCCACGACCACGTCCTCTTCGTCGTCCGGCAGCGGCAGTGCTTCATTGCCCGGCCTGAGCGGCCACGAGACGGCCGGCACCGCTGTTGCCGAGTCATCTGGTCCTGCGGCGCCCAAGTCCACGGCTGTGACGTCCCCCGCTGATCACCTCGAGGGCGGCGGTGTCTACGTCTCGGTTGTTTGTATTGTTGCTGCCATTGCCATGGCCGTGTAATAAGATTCACCCTCACATACCCTCCACATCTTCAGCATTTTCATTCCATCTTCTTTTTCTTGGAAAGCGAAGCGTCATTTTCTTGTCTACAAAAAAAACTTTCATCATATACAGCATTTTCGCTTTTTGCATATGCACATTTACATCACATACACACATCACACATCATTGAGAGCTTTTATTTGCTTTTACTCGCCTCAGACCTACCCACAATCACTTTCCTCCTCATCTTTTGGACATATTTCTTTAGTCTCTCTCACTTTGTTTTTCAGCATTTCTCTTTTTATTGTCTCTCTGTAAGGCCGGCATTATACAGGACCGCCGTATGATTTTTCCTTATCTTTTTGTTTACTTGCCTTTTTTGTTACCCTCCGCTGGCTAGGAAACACCACCAGCATCACACTCACACACATACTGTTTTCTTCATCTCTCGACATCCTCTCTCTGGAGAGTAGAGGGTCGACGAGAGAAGAAATCACACTAATAGATACCCCTTGGAGGATTTGGTGGAGGTTTACTGTGGATGGATACGTCCAAGAGGGGAAGAAGTTCCTTTCGACGTTGGGCCTCTGCCATCTTTTCTTTTTTGTTTACTTCCTACTGCATCTTGGAAAAGAGCAGCTTGGATGGGATACAAAATGTACTACTGCTCTCATTTTTAATTGTAACAATATATAAAACAGGACCGCTTTCAAAGTGTCTTGAGATTTTTTAACATTAGCAAAATGGCTCCCCAAGTGTGATAGTGCAACGTGAATTACATGACATGTGAAATGTGAATATAAAATGAGCCATGTAGTAAGTAACCTGCAACCGAACTGAATCCTTTGTGCAATGGAATGTGCAAATGTCTCACAACCACAACAAGGCCCCATCACCATAGTGAATTGTGCAATCCGATATAAAATCACTCACAGATATGTCACAAAGGACCGTTACCGTTAAAAACCATGACAACCATACCCGTTCCTGAAAATGTACTTATATGTTTGAGAAGGTGTATGCTATAAATACATTGAGACAGATAAAAGACGTACCTCGTTAGGAGACGTCGTCCACCCCTCAATTCGAAAGTCAACAAAGACGAAATGGATGCAACCAAGATGAAGAGATAAGAGGGCGGATGGATAAACAAAAACAGTAAAGATAATGATAGTAATGCAAAAAAGAGACAGACAAAAGACAAAAACTCCTGGCCCCATGCTTCTTTTCGTTTTATCTTCTCACATCAACAGCGTCTCTCCTTGGATCTTTAAAGGTAGAGAATACGCCCAAAAGCCCAGCAAAGTCAAAAAACGCAAAGCAAAAGTGAAAAAGCAACGTCCGATAAGACAATAAGAGTCCCTCTATACTATTGAACATGTTGAGCTTGTAGCAACCTCTGCTTTTTTTATCGTGCACTTCCAAAACACAACTATGCCTTGTCAGGCTTCTCCTCCGAAGTGCTTACTGCTGCCTCGGCTGGCTTTGCTTCTGGTGATTTCGAGTGTTCAGGTGATTTCGAGTGCGAACCTCTCGCCTCGGTTAATGGTGGTCTCGAGTGCAGCGGTTTCGAGTTGAGCAGTGCATTCAACAACGGCTCGTCGGCTGGGCCGGGTGTATGTGTCTCGCCGGCGCCCTCCTCCAAAAACTCCTTGAACATCTTACTCAGGGATTTGCTAGTGGGCGCAGGACCGGAGCCCGATGCCTCCAGTAAAAACTCGGCGTTGAGGGCCGGCGTACTAGGCGTCCGGCCAAACGGCGACAGGGGCAGCCGCAGAGAGCTAGTGTGCGACGTACCCGGCCGGGCGAGACCGGCCTTTTCGCGCTCCTCGTCGGTCCAATCCAGCATACCGGCAATGACCTGCAACACCTGGAATTTCTTGGGATCGGACCGGTCGATCTGCAAGAACTGGACCAAGAGGTTGGTCATAACTTGCCTAGGGGGTTGTTAGTACATATACACGACGGCCAAAGAAAGTAGAGGATGAGAGGGGACATACTTCTCGACAGCTTCATCTGGCTTCATCTTCCTTATGAAACGAAGGGCCCGGACAAGGTGCTCGTGCATGCCAATAGCCTCGTGACGAAGCTTGCCCAGAGCAGCGTTCTTTTCCTTGAGCTCGGCCTCCATGGTAGAGAACTTCTCGACCTTCTTCTTGAGCTCCCCGGCCTCGGCTTCGGCTGTCTCAGCCGCCTTCTCGGCCTTTTGCGCGCGCTCCTCGGCTGCCGCAAGGTTGGCCTCGGACTCCTGTACCATCTCGCGCAGCTCGAGCCGGCGTGCCGTTTGCAGCTCATCCAGAGAGCGCTGCAGACCGTCGACGGCATCGGCCTGAGTATCGCGGTCGGCCGAGGCATGCTCGTACTGCTCGCGCAGTATCTGGATCTGTTCTTCCAGATCAGAGACCTTACTCTCTGCCACCATGAGCTTGTTACGCTCCTCGAGAGCGACCACCTCCCAGTCGGTCATGGAGTTTCGAGTGGACTCAAGCTCCTTCTGCACACTCTCCAGTTGGTGCATCAGCTCTTGCTTCTCACGATGCCAGTTCTGCTGGGAGAGCTGCGTGCGGTTCCGAATCTCGTTGTGTTCGCGGTCGTGCTCGTTCTCAATTACGTCTAGGTCCTGTTGAAGACGAGCAATCTCCTTAGCGGCGGCGGCAGTAGCGGCTTCGGCGTCGGCTTTGCTCTGGAGCAGGCTCTCGTTTTGTGCTTCGAGATCGTCGATACGCTCTCTACACTCCTCGAGCTCCTGCTTGTCACGCTGGAAACGGGAGCCCAGGGTCTCCTTGATCTTCTCAACACGATCAACGAGCACCTGGTACTGTTCTTCCGCCTGCTCGCGCCCTGCCTCGCTCTCCTCCAGCTCCGACTTGAGCTTTTCCGTCTCCTCATCGTGGGCTTCTTGTGCCTTTTGCAGATCCCCGACCTGCTTCCGTAGCCGTTCTACTTGGGCGCGGAGCTCCTCGTCGCCGGCGCCGCCGGTCTCGTTGGGGCCATCGTTTTGTGTCGTCATGGCAGCGATTGTGGGTGTAGATGGTGATGTTGGTCCGGGGGTCCGGTCACCATTGCGGTCGGTAGATGCGTCGTCCTTATCGCTCTCCTTGTTGCTACCCTCGTTGTTCTCGGTACTCTCAGAGCTCTCGGTCGGGGTCGGGGTCTCGAACTGGAATGCAATCGCGTGGCCGTTGCCGTTAACTGTTGAGCCGCTCCACGCGTGGCCGTTGGCCTTGCCGTTGGTCGACGATTTTTTCGGGCTTGATGGCGCTTCTGTGCCTGTGGGTGTTGCGTCTGCTGTGTTGTCGGTGTCGGGCTTCTGCTTCGTCCAATGATGGTTAGCAAATGGGCGAAATGGCCAATTGGCTGTGCGTTGCCTTTAAGGGTGGAGCTATCGCTATCCCGCATGGGCATGGGCATGGGCCAGTAGCAATGAGAGAAGTACACATAAAGGAAGGAAGGAACCTACCACTGGCGCATCATCGGTTGATGGCTCGTCCTTAACATCGCCGTCGTAGCTGGGGTCGGCACCGTTCTGTGTCTCGGGCTCGGGCTCGTCGGTGGTCGAAGGTGCAGGGGCAGTAGCTTCTGTTGGGGATGTGGCAGCAGCGGCCTGCGCAGCATTGGCCTTTGCGGCCGCAGACTTCTTCTTCTTGTTCTTTTTCTTGGCACCTACGGGGGGAGAGCACTGTGTAAGCAGACCATGCTATCAAAGAGACGTCACGACGATCGTAAAGTCGCTGAATGTCCAACGACCATAGGGAGGGGCATGTGATGGAGATGGGAAAGGACAAACCTCCTGATGGCGCGGCGTCGTTTTGTGGTGCCAGCAGCAGTAATGATCTTGCAGCGAACGGCATGACGCTGGAAGGGGGAAAGAGCTCTCCTCTGGGAGGGGAACTTAGAGGGAACTCAGAGGGCTAATAGGATCGCAAGAAATCGAAAGTAGGCGTGGGATGCGAGGTATTGAAATCGAATGGAAAGGCGAGAGATGTCGTATAAGATGGGCGAAAGGCCAGGTGTGTATTCGCGTTGCATGTATTACACAAAGTGCAAGTCGAGCTTCGCTCTTCGCTGCCGCATTGGCTTTCGTTGGCTGCCCCCTTCTATCGATGGCCTTTTGCTGGCCTTTTTGCAAGTTTCTAGCGGCGGCGATTGGCTCGTTGGGGCGTGCTTTTCATGTCGCGTTGTATTTTAATCCGTTGCGGTGGGGTGCACAGTAGGACAGTGTGTGCTCGAGGTTCGGGGCTGAGATAGTGCCGGGGCGCTCGCTTAGATACTGATGCCTTGTGAATGCGAGTTTGTTGTTTTGGCAGAGATTTGGATATTCGTGAGAGATGTAGTTTGAAAAGAGAGGATAAAGGGATAAAGATGGAAAGTGGAAAGACCAAGTGCAAAGAGACCGACTGGAATGGAAAGAGAGGAGCCGGGAAGGTACGAGGGCGCTGTTGCGTTGCGCCGTCGGTCTTGGTCACAGAAGTCCACTGCCGTTGTGGAAAGCGCGGCCTGTTTCGCCCTTTCCTGTTTTCTCGTCTCTCAGCACAGCATGGTGCAAGTTGGAACTAGCGACAGCGTGTTCCAAGTCCCCTTTCCGGGGCACCTCGACCGCTAACACGTAAGCCAAAACGACGCCCTAGTCAGACACCGTCCCTTGTGACCTGAACCCCCAGACAGCGGGTCGAGCCTCTGTCGTTTACAGCGATATTTCCAGCTCAGAAGTACTCTCGGCAACGTGTGTCTCGACTTTCAAGCGTCTTGGTTTCTCAGTTCAGTTTGACAAAACATCACAATATCAAGACAAAAAGTAAGAAATACTTCGTCCCTCCTCACCTCCAGGCTTGGCTGCCTCGTAAAGCTGGAGCGTAGTATGGTTCTGGCTGTCGTCACGAAGTTCGTATCTGCAGCATGTACTTAAGCCGTGTATGAAGAGACGATAGCCCCACTTTTAGCTCCCAGGCCGACTTTATTAGCGAAAAGCTCACGAAACTTTTTCTAACCTTTTTCTTCTCTCCTTTTCTCTTCTTCAAACTGAACACTTTGTCAACCCCAAGGCATGCACACCCCCTTCTCGCGCGGTCTCTTTCGGGAGGTCACGACAGAGAGGATGCATGTTTTCACACTGGAGTGACGGCCCCGGCTTTTTTATGCTCCTTTTTGGAGCTTCTGCTATTCGCCATGGCTCACTTCAGGGCGGTATTTTGCTGGAAATTCTTTTTCGGTGAGGACGAAGGAGAAAAGACCACCAGCGCCCTTTATAATCCTAGCACCAAGTCTCTCTACGCGGACGTGCGAGGTTCGCTTCGGGCGTACATATCTTTCTCTATTGTGACGATAATGTGTCGAGTGTGTGTATCCAAAGGTCAAGTACCAGTGGCTTGAAAACTTGAAGATTCTAGGATGTCGCTTGATGCAAGACATCCAGCTCAGTAACGAACAGTGCGCTATCATGGCAGTCACTTCTACCATATGAATTATCAGTGTGTGATGCTCAACAAGTAGATGCCCAAAAAGTATGCCATTAAGATGAACAGATGCGAAAAGGAACTATAAACTATGAAAAAACATCAACAAGATCTAAACTCCCAGAAACCCAAAAAGCATTCCGTTTTTTGTACCTCTCTATTCTCGTCAAACCCAGGACAACTCTATGCCGCGACCTTCTTCGCCTTGCCCTTCTTGCCCTTTGCTGGTGTCTTGAAAATGGCAGCAACAGGGTCCTCGGCGGCAGTCGGTGCCTCCAGGGCCTTGGTCTCGGTTTTCTCCTCGGCCTTGTCCTCCTTCTCCTCAGTTTTCTCCTCCTCGGGTGCCTCAACCGGCGCCTCAACGCTGTCCGTCGTCTTCAGCGTGGGGCCACTGTACGAGTACCCCAGCTTCTCTTGCAGCTGTGCCGCCCGCTCGGCACGGCGCTTGGCCTCGCGGCTGACCTTGTCGTTCCACTCGTTCTCGGGCTTGGGCTGGGCCAGCTTGCGGCCGGCCATGCGGTTCCAGGGCACAGCCTTGAAGCGGCGATTGGCGCCCTTGAAAAGGTTGGCGGGGATGCGTTCGGCAGGGACGACGCTGCAGCGCAGCAGGTGGCCAAACAGCAGGTAGTTGTCCATGGTCTTGGCGACGATGTCGGCGACCTCGCGCTCCTCGAACTCGATAAAGGCATAGTGCTTGCTGGCGCCTGTCTTGCGGTTGCGCGAGAGACGCAGGCGGCGAATGTCGCCAAACTGGCTAAAGTAGGAGCGCATTTCGTGCTCAAAGAAACCGTGGGGAATGCGGCCGACGTAGACAACACCGCCAAAAACGGCGCCGTTCGAGTCTGTTGAGGTGGCAGTGACGGCACCGTTCTGAGTGGTCTCCTCCTCCTCCTCGTTGTCCTTGACCCTGGCGGCCTTGGCAGCCTTGACGGCAGCAGCGGCAGCAACGGTACCGTTCGTCTTTGTGCTCTTTGCGTTCTTGGCCTTGACAGCGGCAGCCTTCTTCACACCGGCAGCGGGTGCCTTGCCGACATCCTGGCCGGGCTGGAACAGGCTGGCACCACCCTCAGCCGTGGCCTCGTCGTCGTCGTCGCCGTCAATCTCCTTGACCAGAGCTTTTGTCGTAGCATCGTCCTCCACGGCCACCTCGGCGTTGTCGTTCTTCTTGTCTTCGGAAGGAGTAGCGACGGCAGCAGCAGCCTTCTTCTTAGTTGTCTTAGCGGGTGTCGTCTTCACAGTCTCCTCGGCGGCCTTGCGCTTCTTTGTGGCGGGGGAAGCAGTTTCCTCATCAGCTGGACAAACATACGTTAGCAATTGACCAAGAAAGCTTCAGAATGTGTCTTTTGTCTCGACCTACCTTTGCGCTTCACGACCTGCTCGGAGATTCTGCTGGATTTTCTCGAGGGAGCCTCGGCCGCAGCCTTGACCTTCTTCTCTTTGGCGACCATTTTGATTTCTGTGGTTTTTGGAGGAATTGTGTGTTGAAATTGGGCGTAGGAAACTCGAGAAACGTCGAAAAGAAAAGTCGTCGCTCGCGATAATAGAGGAGGCTGTCGTCGCTACTGCTACAGCAGAAAAAGTTTCTGCCGCTACTGGTTCCCAAACTTTTTCTGCCGTAAAATAAAGGCGGTGAGTTGACTTTCCCAACTGTCGTCCCAATGTGGAACTGTTCTACAGCCAACCTCCTAGCGCCTGGAGAGCCCACTAAGGGACGGGCTTCTAGGCCCAGCCCGCTATTCTCTAGGCGGTCTCTTCGCTGCTAGACTCACAGCTGAAGATGCGGTTGACATCAACGACATCTCATCATGTACTCTCTACAAGTAACCAAAAACAGCTATTGTCTGCTGCTTTCAACAATGGAATGGCCTTTTCGACCGTAGCCAGCACACGTAAAATGCCTCTCAATGGTAGGTATCGCCAAACGTCTCAAGTACACTGAAAGTAGAGACTACAAGTATGAAGTTTGCCAATATTTGATATAATTCATGATTCGTTTGATTTTGATGTTAGGCCTTCTATAAGTCTCTCCCCTCCTCTTCTATATTACTTCTTCTCTCGCGGATCACCCACAATCGACTCCAGCCGCCCGGCCAGCTGCCTATGCCGCCGCACGACTTCGACCCACTCGGCCTCGGCGTCGTCGCCGACATCGAGCGTCGCCAAAAAGAGACCAAAGTCGCCGCCCAGCCGGCCCAGACTGCCTGCACAGTAGAGGACCTGAGTCAGTAGACTGTCGCGCGAGGCCTGGTCGCGCACTGTGGGCAGGTAATCTCTTAGGGTCTCGAGGAGCATGTCCACGAGGTGGAGGGGGAACGTAGCCAGGGCCGGCGGCAATGCTTCCAAGGGGTCCTCCTCAGTCGCGTCTCCTTTATCACCATTGTGTGTCGTCTTTGGTGTGCCTTCGTCCTCGCCCTCCTCCCCAGACGAGCTTCCCACCGCCGGAAAGATGCTCCGGAACATGGACACTATCGCAAAGCTTTGCTCCCGGAAAATCTCAATGTAGCGCTTGAGGTACCGCTCGGTCTGTTGCCCACCGGACCAGGGGTTGGTCGAGCCAATCGTCTTTTGCCGCGCGCGCTCCTGGTCGGCCAGTTCGCGTAGGGGTGCCAGTGCGTCCAACATGGCCGTCAGCGTAGCCAGTCGGCAGACCAAGAACAGGGCGCCCAACGCCCGCTCTTGGGCGGCCTTGTCGTGTTGTGTGCGGGTTTGTGGTGGTGTGTGTCCATTGCTTTGCCCTTGCGCCAGGGATTGTGTAGATTCGGACGTAACGGCCGCTGCTGCGGCTTCAAGGTCGGGCAGCACACGCCGCAGCCAACTAATGGTCCGCAGCGATGCTGCCAGCTTGAGACCGGGCGCCTTGAGAGATAAGACCAAACTTGCAGCCGTGGCCCGCATGGACTCGTCGGCTTCGCTCGCGACCGACCGGACCAGGGGCGAGTCAGGGAACAGGGCGTGTAGGCGGCGGATATGGCCATTGAGGTCGAGAGCGGAGGCGTAGTTGACGGGCACGGCGGCGACAGATGAGGCCAGCAGAGGTGGCAGCTCGAGCACGTCGACGAGCCGCTCAACGTTTCGTGATAGCAGCAGAGCCTGGCGTCGGCGGGCCAGCACGTCTCCTTTCCCTTTTCTACCGGGGGCTGTGTCTAATGCGCTCGCGGTCGTCTTCCCTGCACGGTATGTGGTCGAGAATCGAAGTGCTTCATCATCGAGAGCGGGAATGGATTTTCTTAGGTCGGCGGTGCTGGCGGCCAGCTGGGGCACGGCGGTGCGCAGCGCGGCATGGCGCTTGGCGGACTCGAGGACGGGCTGGTATGATTTCTTTGCGAGACCCTGGAGGGCCAGCTGCAGCGAGTGTGACGACTGTGACAGCTTCAGGGGCTCTTCGGACTGGAGCGATGCCAAAGGTCGTGATGCCAGCGTCGCGAGATAGGAGAGCGCATCAGGGTCGGCGGGGCCGAATGTCGACGACTCCTTTTCTGATGATGATGAGGGCGTCGTCGCCAGCAGGTCGTAGAGGAGGTCGGCCATGGCGGGTGGTCGTGGTGTGTGGATTATCGGTTCGGTCCCTCGATCCCACCTTCGTCTGTCGTCATTTCGAGATTTGGGACTGGCTTCAGTGAGGGCAAGACAGTGGACAAGCTGTCTCAATGCGCGTGCAGTGGAAGGTGCTCGTGGTGCTGGTTGTTAGCGCAAGTCAGGCGCCACAGCCCACCTGAGCCACAGAGCATCTCACCTGCGCCCCGAAGCTCACTGTAGCTTCCCTGTAATAGAGTCGTCGTGGCCCGCGTGGCTGCTACACGGCTGGGTCCCGTGCCTCGGTAGCCCCAGCGCCCGCATGACACGAAAGTACACAAGTGTTGGGTTACCAGTACTCGTGCCACGCCCCACTTATTTGGATCTCGTTGGACTCGCACCACCTAAGGTGGTGCGAGTCCAACGAGATCCAAATAAGTGGGGCGTGGCACGAGTACAAAGAATACTTCCACCTTCAGCGTCCACGATAGCTCGCCTAAGCCCAACTCAGCGATTGCCCGCCAGCTCGCCCGCCAGCTCGCCCCCTGAACTACCAACAAGGTGTGCCAACTTTGGCGATAAGATAAGTCGCCAGCCCACTAGTTGCTCTAGCGTTCTAGCCTTTCCCCAACAAACCCGTCGAGAGCAAACGAAGGAGGGAGGGACGGCAGCTTCCCCACCAGACCCTGGACCTCTGCCTTGTGTGTGTCTGTGTGTTCGCACTCTAAACTCTCCAACCTTCAACTCGTCTGCACTTCTGCCTCCCTTTTTCTTCAGCTTGCATCCGGACTGCCAAGGCATCCCCATCCCCTCCGGACTTTACTCTTTTTGTACGGAGTATTGCTACTTCTTTCTTGATATTGTCTTTCTCTTCCTTTCTTTTTTGTGCACCCTTCTTACTCCCTGCCCCTTTTTGCTATGCAGCCTGGCACCTCCGCCTAGATTTGACTTTCTTTTCTTCTTTCTTTGCTTCCTTCGTCAAATCTTTCTTGACGACAGCCTCACTTCCGATCTCGCAAGCTCTCGTCTTCTCCCTTCAAGACGATAGACAGCTTCTCTCTCCAGCTTCGTTGATTTCTTGGAGGTTCTTGGTTTATCACAGCTTCTACTCACCAGGTAAGTACTCCATATATCTTCTCTTCTTTTTCCTCCTCCCTCCATTTTCAACACAAACGCTTCTCCGACTTCCTGTCCCATTGCATCCAACCATCACCCCTCCTGCAGGGCCAAGCGACTCACACACACGTTCACACCCTAACCCCCCCTCCCCTTGCCGGCCGACCTGTCATGGGACCGGATCGTTGCCTACACTCTTCCGACAAAAAGACGAGAGACAAGACAAAAATACAAGAGACAAGGCAAAACGACAATAGCTATTATATAAGACGGAAGTCCGTCCCGTTTTGTCGTCTAATCCCACGTCATGTTCGTTCCTTTTACAAACTCTCGCATTTGCGACTAACGCTCTTTTCTTCCAGAGTCCTCGCCCCTCAGCCTTCACCATGAAGGACGTCTTTCCCATCGGGCCCATCCCGGCCCTCAGCAAGGCCGTCCAGCCCTTTGCCGAAAAATTCGGCCTCGACATTCTGCCGCTGCACATCCACGAGATTGTCATCGCCGCCCTCTTTTATACCTTTGTCCAGGTCGTCGTCTCGCCCGTCCTCTCCAACTACTTTGTCCCCCACATCTATAAGCCCATGAACCGCGCAAAGAAAGCAAACTGGGACAGCCATGTCGTCTCCATGGTCCAGAGCCTGCTTATCAACACCCTGGCTTTGTGGTGCATGTTTGTCGACGAGGAGCGCAAGAACATGAACGGTGACTGGAAGGAGCGTATTTACGGCTATATGGGCACGCCCGCCATGGTCTCGGCCCTCGCCTGCGGCTATTTCGTCTGGGATCTCGTCATTACGCTGCTCAACTTTGACGTCTTTGGTCCCGGCCTGCTCGCCCACGCCGTTAGCGCCCTCGCCGTCTTCTCGTTTGGTTTCCGCCCCTTCCTCAACTATTACGGCCCCGTCTTTATCCTGTACGAACTGTCCACGCCCTTCCTCAACGCCCACTGGTTTTTCGATAAACTCGGCATGACCGGCGGCAGCGCCCAGTTTTACAACGGTATTGCCCTCCTGGGCATGTTCTTCTCCTGCCGTCTGGTCTATGGGAACTACATGTCCCTCTGGGTCTACCACGACATGTGGAAGGCCGTCTGGGACGGCCCCACCCCCGAATGGGTCGCCAACCCAGACGCCCTCAACGACCCCAGCGTCCGTGCCGTCGCCGCCGACAAGGGTCCCATCCCCCTCTGGCTTTTTGTGCTGTATGTCACCAGCAACGTCATCCTCAACTCGCTCAATGTCCACTGGTTCTTCAAGATGATTTCCGCCGTCCGCAAGCGGTTCGAGCCGGCACCTGCAACCACCAAGACCAAGGAGGCACCCGTCAATGCCGTCACTAGCAGTGCGGCAGCCGCTGACGGTTCCACCATCCGCCACCGTGCCACTGTGGAGGATCTGCTCAAGGTCGACGACTCTCTCACTGAAGTTCAGTAGACTAAGATTGTTGGGAGATGTTGTGACTGTGAGGTGATGCTGGTTGTTTTGGAACAGCCTCGTATACTCCGTATATGTACGTGTGTGGACGGATCTAGATTCAGATCCAAGATCTGTTTATGAGTTTATTTTTGCTCTGCCTTATGCGGGGGAGCCTAGCTATATGGAGCCAGGTGACGGTTCCCAGATCTCACTCTTTTTTGCTATTCATTCGCACCTAGCCTTACGAGCTGTTGAATGGACTGTTGCTTTTTATTGCGAGAGGCTGAGGCAAGCGAAGCATGGCCAGCTTTTTTACTTGGCCGATGAGGGAATCTATTCTTCTTATTTTTCCCACTGTTTCTGTCTGATATTTCATGACGATGGGAGGGACTTGCGTCTGGATAGAACGCCACTTCTTGCTTTATTTTTTGTTTTAATTGACCCTTTTTTGATACGTTTCGTTCCTATTTTCATATTTCGTTAGTAGACGTATTTGTAGTTTTATATAAAATTCATTTACAAAAAACGAATAACTTTTTTCTCTGAAAAAAAAAAAATAAAAAAGAAAATAAACACGAGCAATTGATTACATCCACGAAACAAAACAGTACCCGTAAATAAAATAATACGGTCCCAATAAAACAAGTATCTTTCTTTACAACAAGCATATAACGCGGTTCGTCAATGACTTGTGACACATCTGCACACATAACTGCAGTATCACTTCCAGACACAAATGTAGAAAAAAGGAGTGCTATGTTGATTATTGTATACGGGAGATGGAGAATTATATACGGTGTTGATGCTCCAGAGTTTTTTGTCCAAAAAGAGAGAAGCAAGAAAAAGGTGGCCGGGAAGACAAAAAAGAGGGAAAGAGAAGAAATCCAAAAGTAAACAGCATGCATGCAAGAAAAGGTCAAACAGTAAAGAAACGCATAACAGACATTTTTAATCAAAACAGAAAAAAGAGAGGTTTGAGAGATAAAGGGCCATAAAAATAGGTAGAGGAGGAAAAGAGGAGGACGCAAAAAGAAGAAGGCGACGCCTGCTGAAAGACAGAAACATCGACGAGAAGGATGAAAAGAAATACAAAAAAAACGGCTAGCCATCAACGTAACGACGAAGGAACTACGCTATGTTACAACTAGAAACCGAACGGGTTGTCGGGGGCTAAATACGTTGTTAGTATAATGTATAGAAAAATGTAGTATAGACACACGTGGACTTGACTTACTCGCTGCGGAAAGGTTGGCACGACGGCCCGTTGCCTGGGGCATCAGCTTCTTGGTCTCCTCCGTCACACCGAAACGGACGGGCGGCGGCGGGCCCGTCTGCTGCGGCATAAGAGGTGCGGGCGTGGGTGCCATGCCGTGATTGCCAAAGCCCTGGGTGAAGGGACCGGTGGGCTGGGGCTGCATGGGCTGCGGCGCCGGCATGGCGGTCCGCTGGGGCTCGAGCGCAGGCGGCAGCATCGAGTTGAGCGTGGCGCCCGGTGGCGGGGCCATGCCGAACTGGTTGAAACCCGTCGGCTGCATTTGCACGGGCTGGCCGAACTGGTTCTGCTGCGGCGGCATGAATTGCTGCTGGGGCATACCGAAACCAGTAGGCTGCGGTTGTTGCTGCTGCATGGGCATGCCCGTCATCATGGGCATCATACCCTGGGGTTGTTGCTGCTGCTGCTGCGCCATCATCTGTTGCTGGAACTGCTGTTGCTGCTGCTGGAACTGCTGCTGCATCCGAGCCTGGGTGATGTCGTTGAGGCTCTGACCCATGGGCGCCACCTGACCAGTAACCATGCCCGTCATCTGCGGCTGCAATGGGGGCGGGCTGAACGCGCTCGGCTGGGCCGATTGCGGTGCCGAAAGCGGGCGCGAGGGCGGGGGAGGCAGCAGACCACCTTGGCCCTGTGTGTACTGTGGAGCCATGGGCCGTGCCCGAGCGAAAGCGGCGGCCGTCTGCTGTGGCTGGAGACCGTTCATGCCCTGGATGCCGGTCTGGATGCCGGTCTGCTGCTGGGCCAGGCCTGCGAACATGGCGGGTGAAGCACCAGGCATCTGCTGTTGTTGCTGCTGCTGCTGTTGCTGCTGCTGCTGGATAGTAGGCAGTGAGACCGCAGGTGTTGCCTGAGGAGGGAGTGTGATGGCAGGAGGAGGGTTGGGGTTGAGCTTCTCTGCCGGCAGGGGCTGTGTGAGCAGGGACAGCTCCTGGAGGGAACCAGTCAGAGCAGCGGTCTGCTGCTTCGCAACAGGCGGTGGCGGCGCAGGCTCAGGGGCGCGCTGGACAACGGGAGGCTCTGGTGTCGCAGCTGCGGGAGCAGGCTGCCGCGAGGGCTTGACATCCCACGCGTCGTCGTCGAAGCCACCGGCACCAGTGGCCGCAGGCGCCTGCTTGGGCGGCGGTGCGATTCTTTCTGTGGGAGCCTGGGACACGGGCGATGCGACGCGGTTGCCGTTTATCGCGTTGCTCTCGTCACTGCCACCCGATGTCTGCTGTGAGAAGGCCTTGGCATCGACAACGTCGCTCGCCTGGGTCGAGGGCGTGGGGCGGCCACGGCGGGTGTTGTTTCGCAGAGTACCGCCGGGTCCCGAGAAAAGACCGCCCTCGCCACCGTCATCACCGCCCTTCTTGCCGCGGCTGTACTTGCCGTCCAGGTACCGCATCACCTTGATGATGTCACCCTCGCGGAGGCCGAGGGTCCGAAGGTTGCTGGCATCGATATCCGGGAGCACGCTCTCGTCCATGTTGTCCTTAACGAAAGCCTGGGCATACCGCTCGCACAAGCCGACGGCGACGTCGCAGGTGAGGAAAAATTGGAACCAGTCGTAGTCGGACTTCTTGGGCTCGATGGAGGCGCCGACCTTGGTGCCAGACGAGTTTTGTGACTCGTCGTGCTGCTGCTGGATCTGGGACTTGCGCTTCATGCTGGACAGTGGCTTATCTTCGTCCAGAGAGATGCCCGTCACGGCCTCGACGTACTCGAGATCCTCCAGTGACATCTTGGCGACAGGCACGGCAATCTTGACGCCGTTCATCTTGTGCAGGTTGATCTTGCCGTCCTTGAGACCTAGGAACTGCGCGTCGACGCTGAACGACTTGGTCCGGTCGGTCCAGGTCCGCACCTTGGACGCATCGGGTTCTGTGCGGTTAGTTGGGGGCCATAAATGATGATGTTTGAGGGGTGCTTTGTACGTACTGGCCTTGCCCGAGCGGGAGCTGCTGCCGTTGCCGTTCTCTTTCTTGCGCTGCTGCTGTTCACCCGTGTTAATATTCGTTGCATACAGACTACTGCGCCTCTTAGGCGGATGCACGCCGTTTCCTACCTCGTTTGCTCGTCTTGACTCGTCGCGGACTGCTGCGCGCACGGCATCGCGGGTCAGGCGCTCTTCGTCCATGCGGTTCTGCTTGACAGTCGACCGGGCGCCGACGGTGGCCATTTGGGTGGAAATGGCGGGCGCGCTGTTGGTGGTGGGCGAGCTCGGCGCGGGCGAGTGGTATCCCGACGAGACTGGCTGCGGGGGAATGTCGGATGTGATGGTGCCTGTGACCTCGACGTAGCTCAGAGGCACGACGCCCTCCTTGCCGTTTTTAACACGCCGGACCTGGCACCACTCCTCGCTGCGCTGGTCGTCAAGAACGATGACCTCGTCGCCCGTGGCGACGGTAACCTCGTCGTCGCCCTGGGCCATGAAGTCGTACAGCACCACGGCCTTCTTCAGCTCGTGGCCAGTGCCTGCCAAAATGACCTCACGCAGGCCTTCGGCGCGAACGGCACCGGCAAGCTCGCCGAGCGCACTGACAATCTCCTCGGCCGTGTCCTTGGCACCCGCGTGGAAATCGACGCTCTTGCTAGGCTTCACGAGTTCCATAAACACGTGCTTGCCCTCACGCGAGTAGTGCGTCATCTTCTCGGCCGACCACTCCTGCGAGGGACCGTCCTGCGACCGTTCTGGCGCAATCAGGATGACACCCGTCTTAAGGTTGATGCCGAGCGTCGTGGGCATCTTCTTCCGCTTGCCCATGACGGACACCATCTCGGAGATGTTGTAGAGGTGGAAGCCGCCGGGGCTCAGGGTGTTGGAGGCGTGCTCCTCCTCGTCGTAACCACCGCCGTTTCTGCCTCCTCTGCCAGAGCTGCTGCCGCCACCATAGTTGTTGGTATGGCTCCGCTGTGGCAGGGATGGTGATGGCTGGTCGTCGTCAAAGTTGGCTTGGGGTTGCGGCCGTGTCGGAAGTGGTGGGGAGAGCGGATCTTCTCCTTCGGATGCATCGTCGGACATGTAGCGAGGGCGATCCGGTAGCGAAGGGGGAGGCGTTGCCGGTCTTTGCGCAGCGGAGCGGCCGGCCAGGACGTTGGCAAGTGCTGCGGCGGCGGCCGAGTTGGCGTTAGGGCTGCTCGGCTCGCTAGGTGCGCCACGAGGAGGGAGGCGAGGGCTGGGAGTGTCGTCATCGTCGAACGTGGCTTGTCTTGATGGGAGAGCCGGGGGCGGCGCTTCGGCCTCGGGCTCTTCCTCCTCTGCTTCGGCAGGGGCGGCACTAGTGCCATCCATGTCGATGTAGTTGGCAGGCGCAAAACCATATTCGTTCTCATAACCTGCGAGAATCCAGTCGGGATCAGAGATATCGTAGATGGCCAATTGAGCATCCTCGGGGAAGGAGAGCTCCTCGTCAGTCTGTCTGATATAGTCGTACAGGGCGCGTGCGTGACGAACGGGTTGTGCCTAAGAGAGGACGTTAGTTTCTAGGACAATGTGCACACATCTGCTAACTGCCAGTGTGGTACGAGCTTGTCTGTGCTTACCTCCCCCACATAGTTTTCTGGGATCAAGCCCTCAGGCTCATCCTCGTCATCGTCGCCGGCCTTCTTCTTGGCCTTCCACCAGCCATCGCCGCCGTCTTTGTCAAGGATGTAGAGCAGGCTGCCCTCAGTGATGGCCAGCTCGCCCTCGGACTGCGGCACATAGTCGTAGAGGGCCTTGTAAACACCGACGAAACCCATGATGGGCGGAGGTTTACGGAACCGCGCTAGGAAAGTTGGAAAGTCGCTCGGAGATGACTTCGGTAGCCTAGGCTCGAATTATGTGTCTAGAGAATAGGGGCGGAACCCCCGGGAGGCGGGACTCGGCGGGGAGGGTAGATGAGGCCTTCTAAAAAAAAGGACCGTTCGGAGTAAGTGCCGTGCTCCGCGAAGTTGCTCGGTCGGCCGGGACACGTCGTCGAAAAGCAGATGCGCTATTTGTCGTCGAGCTGTCGCCGTTGTCGCCGGCTTTGTCGTTGTCGAATGGTCGTCAGGGGAAGTTTAGAGATAGCTTGTCAACGCGGACATGCTAGGACGCGAGATGATGGAAAGGGGGGGTGGAGATTGCTGCCCGTATGTGATTCGATTCTCGATTTCAATTTCGATTCCGACAGAAAGGCTGTCTGCGATGGAAATGGAAAGGCGACACAAAGAAAGTGAGAGCGAGAGAGCTTTGATCGCCCCGGAAGTGCGGATGGGTGTGGGTTTTTGGCGAGTAACTCTTGTTGCCCAAAGAAGGTTCGTTTCAGGAGGGAGGCTGGCATTAAACAGTCTGAAGTCAGCATAAACAGTGCGACAGTCGCGAAAAAAAAAAGGTGTTGCCTGTGCTCGGGTGAAGTGCTTTCGTGGAGGCTGGTTTCGATGACGAAGGGAAGCTGCAAGAAGCCGATAAAACAGGCAGACAGGAATGAAGGGTCCTATTTGCTTTGTCTATCCTTTGCCTTCTTTGGGAGCACGGGAGTACAACACTGTGCGACAGGGCAAAGAGAGAGGAAGAGAAGGGATGGAGGGCGGGATAGCTCACAAGTAACGATAATGGGCGGGATTGGATGGTGATTGTTCGCAATACCGCAAGAAATGCACAGTGAAAGTCGAAACAGAAGGCAATGAGCGAAAAGGGCAAGGAAAAGGAGATCGCTTCTTTCGCTCCAGTTGTGTGCGTGCGTGCGCAAGTCCGTGCCGGGATCGGGGGTTGTGGGAATTCGGCAAACGCAAAAAAAGGTGAGCTGGAGGAAAACGAGAGGAGGAGGAAGAGAAGAGGAGAAGAAGCTGGCGATGCTCTAGTGGAAGGAGAAGGAAGAAACAGGATGTGTTGAAGAAAACGAAGTTAGGCGACTGCGTTTCTAGGGGGAGCAGGAGCAGGTGGGTGGGTTTTGGGTTTGATGATGCCAAATGGAAAGGAGGCAGAGCAAGCGAGAGGAGAGAGAGGGAAGGCGGGCGGCGGAAGAGGATCGAATTGGCAGTCGGGGCAGGAGGTGTGTGTGGTGCCTTCCCCTAAAGTTAGTCCTACGGGTGGTATTTTCTCTCACTTTCAGAAGGAGCGGCCGGGCACTGGAGAAGAGCTAACAGTCCGTTCAAGGCCACGCACGCAAAGGATAAGGCCGAGTCGTAGCGCTTGCTGGGCGCTGCAAGCTACTAAAAACTGCTGCCAATACGTGCTAATAAGTAATCTCCAATCTCAAGAAGAGGGCGCCATCCGCCGAGACGTGACTTCATACGACATAGTGGCCTGCAGAAGTGGGGTAGGACATTTTTCTGAGAGGACGGAGTAGTGGACTGGGAGACTGGAAAAGCATGGAAGTCCAAAAGCTGGGCCAAAAGGGTGAGCGAAGGGGACGAAAAGATCGAAAAGAAGGTGGCTGTGGCGCTAGCTGTTGTAGTGTGGAATTAATGGCTGCATGCACGGTGATGGCGGGCAGCTGGCAGCTCTAGAGCTCGACAGTCAATTTCATACACGTGACCTCCCCTCGAGTACATTATACAACTGTATATACTACGTCCGCACAATATACTTCACGCAAAATGATGGTTGCGCAAAAAGATGACATTGTTATTGTCTTCACTGGTAAGCAAAATGTTGAAAATAAACAGAAAACTCAATTTCATTCTATACGCCTTGAATCGGCCGGGCACATTTGCATATCACCCTTCAAACTGCCATATCGCCTGTTCTAAACAGAAATAGCACCCGAAGACTCTACCTTAGATTGTTATATCTTGTCGCTACTGTCGCTATTACTGTTGTGATTCTTTAATCGCCTCATTATTTTTCATTCAAATTAAAAGCGTCTTTGCATATAATATAACAGCGTTTTGAGAGACTAGCGATAAAATAAAAATAGGTCGCGGGTTGCCCTGTAAAGAAATAGCACTGTTGCGGTGTGCCAGCCCAAGCAGGTGACCAGACCCGGCGAGACATGAGCGAGAGAAGGAGTGAAACAAAAGCCGAGCCTGCCTCCGTGCTTGCTGTGGGCACTTGCTGGTTGGGCTTAGAAAAGGATTTAAGAGCTACACACATACCCAGGGCCTGGCTAGGCTCTTTTGGCCGCCAATAAAAAAAAACACCAGCCAGTTGGGCGCAATCATGCGCTAGCGGCAGAGAACAAAAGCTTAAATTTTGGGTGCCCTGGCCTTTGGGTTGCGAGGCTACCTCTGCCCACCACCAAGCTTGCACGAAAACGTCACGACATGCAACCAGTAAGTACGTTGAGCTCTAGCTTGCACATGTGCAGTCCCGTAGACACTGCTCCCATTTATCCTTGTTAAAAATAAAGTGAAGTATTTGTGTTTACCCTTTCTATGTCCTCTATTGGGTCATTGAGACGACAGCAGTTTGGCAAAGCTCAAGTTCTGTTTCTTGTAGCTTTGTTGCTGTGTCCAGTCATAATAATGTAAAGTAAACAAAAACGTTAAGAAAGAAGCATGAAATCCATAAAAAAAGCAGAAACGCACAAAAAGAGCAACGTAACCCAATCCTAGCTAGGCATTATGCCCCTAATAATCCTTGGGCTTTGCCCAGCTCGGTCGGGCCTCCTAGCCCACCTTGACACTAACAGCACGCTGTCGCGCCGACGGCTTCTTCTTGCCGTCAAACGAGTACAGGCCGCCGGCCGAGAAGACAATGATGGCGCCCAGCAGGGTACCGGGCGACAGGACGTTGCCAAAGAGCCAGATGCTGAACAGCAGGCTGACGAGCTTGCGGATGTTGAGCACGATAGTGACGGTGAGGGCCGACGACGCGGCGGCGAGCAGGTTGACACCGCGGATGCAAGCATACTGCGTCAAAACATTCAGAACTAGGTAAACAAGCTGGCTGGGGATGTGAATACGCTCGACGCTCTCGCGCAGACCGGCAGCCACGGCAACATCGGCACCGCCACCCTCGATAGAGCGCTTGGTAATGTTCGTGGCGGCATTGGCGGCGACGTCCAAAAACGGCAGCGAGAGTGGGGCGCTGTTGGCGAGGCGGTTGAACTCGCGGACGAGGGACGGCAAAAACGGAATAAAGAGCGGGAGGGACAGCAGGTGCGAGTAGAACAGGTTCTCGCGCCACTGCGGGCCGTACTTTTTGTATGTCTCCTCCGTATAGAGGCCCATGATGGACGAGAGGACCTGGGCGATGAACAATATCGAAAGGCCGGTGATAAACTCGACGTTGCCCTCGGCAGCCTCCTCGGCGACTCCCTTACTTTGCGCGTCGGACCAGGCCGCAATGACGACACCAACCGTCAGCAAGATGACAGCAATAATCTGGATGCGGGAGTACCGCTTGCCGTACAGAAAGCCGGCGATCATGGTGGTAATGCTGCCGCCAGAGCGCAGGATGATGTGGACGGGTACAGATATGTTGTAGCTAAAGGCGTGGTTGTTGAGTACATTGATGCTGAAGAAAAGAAAGATATTGATAATCCAGCGCTTGATGGGCACTTTGTTCGGGCGGATAAAGAACGGCGGGCGGTCGCCGTCGAATTGCGAGACGTAGCCAGTGATGGCGACAAAGAGGAATTGCGTGAACGTAAGGAGGGTGCCTAAGAGGTTAGAGGTTAGCGGTGAACATCGGAGTGCGGGCAGTAAAAGCAGTAAAAATGAGAGGCCGCCTTCAGACTGACGTCTAAAAGCAGAGGGACCTACCACTTGCGGGCTCGACTTTGATAATGGCCTCGAGCGCAAAGACGTTGGAGCAGCAGCCGCCAAAGATGAGGGCGAGCATGGCGCCAATGGTGAGCCATTGGGGGATGGTCTCGATAAAGATGCGGCCGGCGAGGGCCATGGCCCGTGAGAACACGGGCCGGTCGTCGTCGACACCGTACATCTCTGCCTTTTCCAGCGACGGGGCGGCGTTGATTACTCTCGGACCGGGCGCGGTGGCCACATGTTTCGGGGGCTTATGAGAGGGTTGGCGGCGTCGGGCGTTGGAGTTTGTCATTTACACGGTTGGGGGTGATCGTGGCGAGGGTGCTCAGTTTCGTTGTCCAGTATCGTCGTCGTCGTCGTCGTCTTGTCAAGCAAAGGTAGGATGCCGTCGTGTTGGTCTTGGTCTTTGTCTTGTTCGTGTCGTATAGGCAGTCGTGCCTTAAGTGTAGCAGCTCAATAGCTCAATAGCTCAATAGCTCGATGGGTGAAGAAAGGACGTGTATCGGTGTGACAACAACGATGGATGTCGATATAAGGTTGGATAAGGTGCCTTTGGCGTGAGGAAGGAAGGTTCGAGTTGGTCAAGTAGGTCGAGGTAGGGAGAGCCAATGGGCGTGGGCGGAGGCGCAATTGTGTCTCGCAGACTGGTTCTTCTCGCTCGTGTATGGAAGTACTGTAGACTTTGTATGTATGTCTCGCGTTGTGCATAAAGCCGTGTGCCGGGGAGGAAGATGAGCAGGGTGCACGTTCTCTTGTTTATGCTCGATATGCGCTTGCTGTTTGCTGGGATAGGATTTGGCTTTTTTGGGGTAGCAAAGTACAGTGGATATGCCGGGTATGTCGGGATGCCGGATTTGGGCCTCCTAATAAGGTGACAGGGTCGATATCGGGATAGAGAATGAGGGGACTGTATGATGCTTTGTTTGCTGGGGGGACAAGAGGTGTCAAGTCGATGTTGATGGGATAGACAAGCGAGTGTTGATTCGAGGTCGAGATCGGGGTGGGAAGACAGATGGAGAAGGAGAGAGAGGCGAGATGGGCTAGAGGAGGGAAAGAGCGAAAGAGGAAAGGAAGGAGAAGGGAAAAGGAAGGAAAGAAAGGAGAGACGGAACAGAGAGGGACGTGAAGAGAGAGACCGGACGGCTGCTCTTCCAAACGTGGACCGAATCGTGGCCAGCTCGGCAGTCACAAGGCAAAAAAGTAAACGAAGGGGAAAGGAAGGAGAAGAAGGGGGCAGGTACCTGCAGTAGAAGCAGCGAAAAAGGCACAAGCTTCTGTCTCCCTGCTTCTTCACAAGGCAAGTCCGGCCCAGATGGCCCCAGGGTTGGATGGTCTGGGTAACAAAAGTAGACAAGTAATAACCAATACCCTGCGCTGTGCGGTCAGAAAGTAATGGAACAAGAAAAAAGGAAAAAATTAAACAACCCAAAAAAGGGAGGATCCCCTTCCGCAGCGAAGAAAGGCCTTTGTGTGGGAAGTGGGTCTCCCGCGGCGCGCGAGCGCGTGTCAATCTGCGGGTGCGGGCTGTAATGTGTCTTTTTGTGAGATTTTTGCCTCTTTCTTTTTCGGGAGATTTTATAGAAGAGATCTTATTACCGCCACCTTACGACTACGAGAGTTGTTCCTACTGTTCCTACTAAGAAATTGAGGGAGGAACGAAGGAGGGAAAAGGAAAGGTGGGAAAGAGCCAAAGGGTGTGCCGGGAGAGGAAAAGGCAAGGGCCTTAGAAGGATATCAGGGGCCGGCCGCCCAGAACGCCAGCGCAGTATCTTACGGGCTACGGAGTAATTCTGAAAGACGAAGGGAAGGAGCGACGAGTGGGCGTGTCAGGAGCCAATGCCAGACAAGTGCCAGCGAACCAGAGAACGAAACACAGCACTGGGCCGGCCAAGTGGACGAAAAAAAGAGAGAAACAGAAAAGGAAACGTAGCGGCGCGGAAAGTGTGGATCGAAAAAAGTGGAGATATGTGTTGCTTGTTGTATAGATCGATTGATTAAAATCGGAAAAGCAGAGGGGCATTTTTGGAGCTTGTTGGTGTTGGAGGCCAGCTTTGCCGGACTTGACTGCTCGCTCGAGACTGGTCTTTGAGAACTGCCATATTGAAGACTGTAACTGCGCTCGGAGGGGTTCATGAGGTGCTTTTTTAGAAGGGTACAGGGTCTGTTGGCTGGGCCCTTTATGGAGCTTCGATGGGGAAAATGGGAAATGGCAGGTGCAAGGCGCAATTGCCATGCAGGAAAGTTGGAGACAGCAAGTGGTTTTGGTCTGTTGGAAAGGGGAAGGAGTAAGCCATTATGGTGGGCTCGTGGGTTCTGGATCGTACGGACGGCGGAGCATGTTGTGAAAACATGAAAAAGGAAGGAACACACAGAATAAAAAATCGAAGAAAAAACGAGTGCCGACTCCACCAAAAGAACACATGTTCGAAAGGAAAGGCAATTGAGAAAAAAAGACGGCGTTTTCCGTATTCCCATTCTCATTCCTGCCCACAAAAGCACAAAAGCATGATGCTGCAGGAAAATATTAAAAGAAATGCAAAAAGAAATCCTTCGTACGTTTTGTGACGTGGAGACGGCCGACAACGCCGACAAGTCCGGCTGCGAGTCCGAATTACCCAGTAAGATGCCTGTATTTCAGTTGCTGTATTTGTATGTATGCACTGAGAAGGAAGGAACGAAAACCGTGCAGAGGCCGCAGCATGGCAGCGCACGTGAAAAAGAAATAAGATACAACGGCATGAAAAGACGAGCAAACTGCATGAGATCTGACGATAGCTCGGACAGGTCCCATTGGCACCGGGCCATTTGCGGCCGCAATCTACGATATGTGTCCAGTCCAGTCCCTTCCATTGGGTCTAGCCCTGTTCCCACACCACTAACAGCGCTTACACAGTATTTTAAGAGGAACAGGAACACAGCCCCCAACGGGCCCCAACAGGGGGGGGGGCGCGCTCAGCTTAAGGGTAAGGGGAACAGTGGAAGGAAATAAATGATTAATAAAAATCAGTTGTTTCAACGGTTGACGTTGAAAGGTACGAAGTACAGGCATCTTGTACGCATACTGTCCTCGCATAACGGCAGTCGGACCTGACGGAAATACACTACGTTTCGGAACAGAACAAAAAGAAAAGAATGAATCAAGTACTCGTGCCACGCCCCACTTATTTGGATCTCGTTGGACTCGCACCACCTAAGGTGGTGCTCACCACCCTAATGACCACACCACCCTAATGACCACAAA